>JBBYHO010452921.1:0-25032 GCA_038382025.1 Adansonia gregorii
CCCTTAATGCCACATCTTTGTATTTACCTTTGATATGATCCCTAGGCCTTCTTGACATCCTTAAAATACTTTTTCGCGGGGTGACATTGTCTCCTCTTACGTCGATGCTCCAGATTGTTAAAAAAAAATTAGCCCGAAAAAAATAAGGTGTTTACAGTAACGTAAGCCCCAATTCGTGCCTTATATACACATGTTAAGTGTAAAAGACTTAGACAATCTTTCTTTACAGTTAAGGCTTAAATTCCTCCACCTATGGATGTAATGAATTACTGGTTCATCCTTGCATTGGCGTGAGCTAATGAGTTCGATCATGCTGATGATGCGATGAATGCTGTAAAACCGATTGAGAAATTTTTGCTCAAGTTGTTTCCAGCTATCAATCGTTCCAGGCTTAAGATCGATATACCAATCAAAAGCATTACCCTTCAAGGATGGAAAAAATTGTTTTACCATAAGATCTCCATAGGTTCCAGCATTATTACAAGTCTCCACGAAATACGTAACATGTTGATGTGGATTTCTTTTTCCATCAAACTGCTAAAACTTTAGAGATTAGTGATTTTTAGGCATCCTTAAATGATTAATCCTTGGAGAATATGGCTTCGCATATGTGTATGAAAGTTAAGTGATGCAATCAACTTGATCCTTAATGGCTTCTTTGATAGATCTTTGAGTTGACTTGTTGTAACCACTTCACTAATCTTTTGCTTTGACTCCATAGCATCTTCAATGTTGAATTCTTAACATCATTTTGAGGATTTGATTGATTATTTTCACCTTAGGCCATTGATTTTTTCCAGTGGAAGTAGCCATCCTATCTGTCAAGAAGGCAATCTATTCATCTTTTTTCTCTAAGACTTATTATGAGAGTTTCAACAGATTTTGCCAAAATTACAACTTGCTCTTCAAGTGATGTGGTGCTAGTTGTCATGACATTTATTACTCCAAAGCTTGATTTTGGAGGAGATTGTGGTTTAGAGCTAATGCTTGAGCAGATATCTTGCTCGTTGGATGATTTTTGGTGAGTTGGACTTGATCCAGAATTAAGTTGTTTAGCAAGAACTTCTTCTAAGTCTTGACTTGAAAAAGTTTCAAAAAGTGGATTTTGGTTTAACACTAGAGAAGTCTGATCGTAAAGCTCAGAAAGACATTTAGTTTTTGCCCTAGTGCCGTAGGGATAAGTAATGACGTCAATGCTGGCTGATGAAGCGGGGTAGACTGCAGGATCAGCACGATCAGGTTTAAGAGTTGGTTTGTTGACAAGGTTCTTCTTGGGAGCCATTACAACTTGAAAACTTGAATTTTGAAGAAAAGAGATGAAAGGCAGAGATAGTCCCACCAGGCGTGCCAGAAATTTGTCCATATAAATTTTTTGTCGGAAAAATGACCAAGAAAATTTCAAGACAAATAAATCAAATTGATTTATCAAACTTGAGTTGTAATCTCCGGATGTTCTTTAAAATAAAGAAATCTTTTGATTTTTTTCTTCAACAAAAACTTCGATCCAAAGGTCTTCAACTTGATCTTGAATCGTTGAAGTCCACTTCAAGGGTCTTGTAAACTTGATCTTGATAGACGGAATTTAACTCTTTTCTGTTGCTGAAATAGGATCGGAGAGCAGCTTCTTGAGGAACGAGTGTTGCATTCTTCGCATTCTTCACATTCTTCGCATTCTTGAAAGAACTTCTTGAGATTTTGAGGGGACTTGAATCTTCAAAATCTGCTTTTTCTCTTCAGGCTTGTGAATTGTGTTCAATGGCTTTGGTAGAGACCCTTTTTTATAGTGCCAATGAGCCAAGTAGAAAAGAGTTTTTAAAGAATATAACTTCTTTAATAAATTTATCTTGATGAATTATCTCTTAATTAATTTAATTTAATTAGAGATAAAACTCTATTATTTATCTTTAAATTAATCAGAGATAAAACTTTAAATTAATTTGAATTTAATTAAAGATAAATATCTATTTATGATGTCATTAATTGCACATGGTGATGCAAAATTTAAATGATAATTCTTTAATTAAAAGAAATTTCAATTTATACATGGTAATTTATAATTGGTCGAAATTTTTCTCCTTTTACACATTGCGAAACTTTATATACCATTAATGAAATGCTTGTTTTAGTATATATGTATTGATCTTTCAAAAAAACCTTCAAGTTAAATAATGTAGACCTTTTCTCAAGATCCTTATTCAAGAAACTTATTTTTCGCATCATCTAATGTAACTTCAATCAAAATGAGCTACAAAAGTTTTGATAATTCTTACTAAAATTTTCTTAAAATTGGAGAAAAATTTTATGTTAATCAATAACTTCCTTTGAGTGAAATCTTTGACCACTAGTCTAATCTATTTAACATTACCAAATGGTAATTTAACAAATTACTAGATTGGATTATTAGCCATTGTTTCCCTTTCTTTTATCATAGCTTTATGCCAAAGTGTGAATTTTCACTATTCATAGCCTGTGAAAACTAGACCACCTTTATGTCCAATATCAAAATTAGACTTTTAGAGGTATATGACGAAGTTATAAAAATAACTAGTTCATTGCCCATTGGATCTCTTAATTCTACTATCACTTGTACATTTTATGCACCTTTAGTTAGTGAGACTTATAATCTATTGTAAATGTTGTTCTTGATTTAATTGCTCTCCAGGCAATTATATATGCTTGTTTTGTGAAATAATCAAGTCCTTTTACAATGATTAATCTAAATTAATTTATTCCTCAATGTCAAACTTACAAGGAAGGCCACTCTTATTGGACTCATGATCCATAAGAAACATAGCATTTCTAGCTTCAACAATTTTTGTTGAACATGAGAGACATTTTCAACCTATGTGCCTTATAGCCTATAACTGTTAACTTTTCTTGAATCCAATTTCCTTATATTTAGGTTATAAACCTTTACTATAAATAGATAACCCAAGTTTGTAATTGTTTTAAGCTGGATTCTAACTACTCGGTAATTCTAAAAAAGTTTTAGAAACTAATTTAGTTGAAACTTTATATAGTAGTTTTAGTGCATTAATCCATAAACTTAGGGGAAGATGTATGCTTTCTAAATATTATAACATTTTCTTTAACTTTTTTTGTGGACGTGTTAGTTTGCCTTTTTCTCAATGCAACTAACTTAAGTGTCAAACTCAAGAGTTTCAAAAACTTTTTCATTGATCAATTCTCCTAAATTTTTGTATAGAGATATGACACAATCTTTATATCACAACTTAGAGTTTTCATAAATAACAAATATTTTACAACAAGAAATCAAATGAATAGTTAATAAAGTATTCTCATAATCAGGATCTAAGTCAAAGATAATAAAAACCAATAAAATATCTTTTGAAATTTTAACAATAGAATTTACAACCTAATTCAAAACTCCTTTTTCCTAATTTAAGAATGAAATGAAATTTCTTAAAATCAATATTTAAAATAGATCTAGATTTCAAAAATAATCCTGAAAGTTTTTATCAATTTCCAGAATAGATTTTTCTCCCACTTGTTTTCAGTTTCTTTAACTTTATGAAACCTTACATGCTTACAATTCATTAAACATGAGTCCGACCACCATGTTTTATGAGGAATATCATTAAAAGAGATTCATAAAAAAATGAGTTTATCATTATTTTTTTAATTTTTTTTATATCTTAAGTGATATTTTCCTATGTTTCTAAGTTAAAACAAAAATGAAAAACTTGATGCCATTTTCTTTATCGGTGTTTTCCTTTTTTATCTTCACAAAACATTTACCCTACTTATTAACTTTTTACCTTGAGTCACTAGGCAAACTGAATCTCGTTTCTTATTCTTTAACCTCTTTTCCTCTTAAACACAAATAGCAATACTCATTAGAAAAAGAGTTGAATATGAAAGTGATAGGAAATTTACTCAAGAAACTCAATTTTGAAAATTTAAGTCTAGCAATGATGTCTCTCAAATCTTATAATGCACAACACAACTTTCAAAACTATTGAACTTTATTTTTGAAAACTCCTTTATTAGGGTGACAGCCAAAACCTTATCAGAATGAACAATCTAGTCTTTATTGGCTTTCCAATAATCCTTAACATTATCAAAATTTATGATGAAATCTCATATTAATTTATTGATATAAGATTTAATATGCAGTATACTTAAACGATTAATTTTTCTCACTATACATCTGAATCCATTTGCCTTTTGCACATTTTATTCGTTAAGGACAAGCTGTCCACCCAAAACACTAGGTCAAGGTCTTTACACTAAAAAAATTTTTAATTTACTCCTTTCCAAAAGAGAAATTTTTAATTATTAGATAGCATTTATTATAGTAGCCTTATCAATCAAAACAACAAAAGTTATTGCAAAATGTAAAGAATTATCTTTAATTAAATAAAATATTTTATATTTAAACGTAAATTCAAACCTTCCTGCAGGTGGGGGTACATCATGCATATGAATTTACATAATTTTAATGATAAAATAATACTTTTAAAGCACCAAAATTAATAATCCATCCCTATGAGCCTAGAAAAATTTAACTTTAATGTTATATTATTTTATCCTTTAACCATTTTACAAAATTAATTATTTTCTTATAGGGCCAAATACTAATTTTATGGTCTAAAACATTATAGATGTCATTTTCTTTATGTAGTTATTTAAAGAAAAACTTTATTTTAAATAACTATTATTTTATCTAAATCAATTAACTTAATATGCTAGGACTACACTTAAGCTAATGATTTAGAGTTTTAATAATAACATCCGATGCATATCCATAATATTTATTACATTTCACAAATAATTCTTTATCAATGTCATTTTTCTTATATAGTTATTTAAATAAAACTTTATTTAAATAACTACATTTATCTAAATCAACTAACTTAAGATGCTACAGCTAATTTTAAGCTATGTATTTAGAACTTTAATAATGATATTTTAAACATATGCAGAAATCTGTATTGCAAATTAAAAATAATTACAACAAAATTTAATATTAAATTATGCTAACTTATTGCAATTATCATACAAGTAATTTCATATATTAATGTCATAGTCTACAGGTAGTTATTTAAAAAAAAACCTTTATTTTAAACAACTATTAATTTTAACTAAATCAATGAACTTTAGATGTTATTTTTAACCCTATATAATTGATTCAGATTCTCAATAATGATAAAATATATGTTACCATAAATAATTGTATACACAATTTAATAACTCAAATATACACTAAATAAATTCATGGCATAAAACTTTATTAATGTAATTTAATGTGTGCAGTTATTTAAAGAAAAATTCTTTATTTTAAAATAACTAGCAACTTATTTAAATCTTGTACTTAAAACACTATGACTAATACCAAGCAAGAGATTTAAATCCTTAGTAATAATATTGTTTCTTTATGCAGTAAAAATTACACATAGCAGCGAAATAACAATATATCATGTAATAACGTACTTCAAAATCATGATTAATTTATGCATTCAGTGCTTGCTCTTTATCACATAAAATATGCCCGAGATCATAATCTTTTTTATTTCATGATATACGTGGATGTGCACACTAAGATTTTAATTCAAACAAAAACCTTATTGCTTAAACATGCATTCATCTTTAGGCTGAGAACATGAATTTTTTGGAAACTTTATAGGGAGGGTACATATTTCCAAAACATCCTCAACATGTCAAAATATTTTGCATGGAATAAAATTCTAGATTTTGTACTTAAACATATTTAATACTCAATTAAAACATGAATATTAAATAGTAAATTCCATTAAAATTACAAAAAAATAAAAAATACTAAGATAATCATGTTTGAAAAAAAAAAGGCCGAAATGGCCATCAAACGGCGTCTCACGCAGTAAACATGCATTTCCTTATACGTGGGTATGTCGTAGCCTTCCTTCTACCTCCAACTAGGTCAGACCTGAAAGGTTAGGTTTCTTTCGACCTATTCAGGTCTGTTTGATGTTCCACAATCAACATATTTTTTATCAATGTTCTTGTAATTAATAACCTAAAATCATGATTTTATGCTAGATTTACATAATCTATGCATCAATTTTAATCAAAAACACGAAAATCATCATAAGCAATAAAAAATTTTTGAATTTTGATAACCATAATAGACCTATTTAGATTTTCTTTAATTCCACATCCTGAATTCATTTTTTTAATCAAGATTGCATAAAACAGGATTACTTTATGAGTTATCCAAATCATTCTTTAAATCTCATCATATTATGAGAAAAGTAAAACAAATCATATCATGCACGTTTTAGCTTGTGTCCATTTCACATGTGTTTTGATTCTTCATGAATGTAATTCGCTATATTCTTATAATAAAGGAAATTGAGATTACAGAAACGGAATTCAATTCTTTAAGTTACTTAATACTTTATTTGATTTGTCTGTTATATAATCACCTTGATGATGTAAAATTATTACATGCTTAAATAATACATGCCAATATGATTTGAACAACATAGCCAAAGAACTTAGCTCTGAAGCCACATATAGGATTTAATTTAAGGAACATACCTCTAGTCATTATTGATCAAGAATGAGACTTTGCTCCAAGCATACAAAAACAAAGATCCTATATAAGTCTTCTAGTCTATTTCTTTATTTCTAAAATAATTATCTTATGATGGTGCACAAGCAATTTATATAACCCAGACTAAAGAGCTATGCTAGATGACTGATTAGAGTTGTATCCTACCATTAAAGAGTTTATATTTTAATTAATAACTGTAGTAGAATTTAATTACATTTAACTCTTATAACTAGAGTTTGATCTTGATTAGGATTTATTTAAATAATTATCATGGCCCTCTTATTTATCATATGGGCTATAAAAAGTCTAACAATTTTCCTAGGCATTCTCCACTTTTTATGAAAATGAAAATAGAAAATAGCATTATTTTCATCAATCCAACGCACACTAAATTTTTCAATGAACAGTTAAAAGTATGAATCCATTTTCTTTTAATTCTCTAGCTTATCATAATTTATATATTGTTTACCAAGAACATTAATCTCTCTTCTAGCTGGAAATAACATTGACATATTAAAGTCATGCTAACTTTTGTCAAAGATTTCGAACCTCTTGAAGTGTTTTTCTAGTATAAGAAAGAAAGAAAATTAAGGAAAGAAGAAAATTAACGAAATTTTTTATTTTTTCTTCCATACATAATAAAAGAAAGAAATAAAAGTGTTAAAGATAAAATTATAAATAAAAAGATTAATTTAAATTAAACAAGTATTATTTTTTTTATACTTAAAGTTGTCAGAATTTAATCTTTAGTTACTAAAATTTAGAGTTAAACACAATACCAACAAATCACATAATTGTTGAAAATAATATTAATTTTTATTTTAGCTAAAAAATAATAATCTTAAAGAAAGAAAAATAAAAAATTCATTTATTTTTCTTTCACAATTAAAATATTATGGACTTATGTAATTATGCGTTCGTTTTTCCATTTGTAACCAATGAATAACAAAATGGATCCAAGGTTAAACTAATGAAATTTTTGATCACCGATCCAAATAGTTGAATAGGTTAATTCATTCAAAATATAAATTAAATGTTAAATATATAATTCTAATATTAAATAACTATTAAACATAATAAGTAATGAATTCAAATATCCATTTCGTTTGATGATATGATTTTAATATATAACAAAAAGTAAAAGTTCAAATCTTATTATTAAAAAATAATAAAATCAGCATAAAACTAATTTTTATTAATTTAATTTGATTTTTTGTGGGTTGAATAATTTTTTTATCAGTTTATTAAATCACCGGTCCTTTAATATGCATTGGAAAAAATAAATTTGTAATTTTCGATTGAATTAATTCAATCATTCGATCCGGTGCCTTTTTTAACACTGTTTGTATTATGTAACCCAAAACAAGCATGAAGAGAAGTAAACCTGACAATTTTTATATTTATTTTATATTCATATTTTTTATGTATAATAATCACATTTAAGACATCATATATTTTATTTAAATTTTGATTATATTAATAACTTGTATTATATAAATGCTAATAAATTTATGTATTTTTATTGTGTTCAAATTATTTTTATATTATATCATATTTTATCTCATATTCATCAAATAAAGAGTCCAAAGTCATAATTGGGATTGTCATATATCTATTATTTTATGGTTCAAAACCTAGATGGACCCACTCAGAAGCTTCAATTATTTTTTCGATCAATACTTGTATTATGTAATGCTTAGAGACCCTATTGATAGAATAGAATGCAAATTATGTAGCGCGCTATATTTTTTCTATGATGGTGTTAATAGCGTGGTATTTTTGTTTTGTATTTTTTTTTATTATTTGTTAATTGTAACGTCAATGTTTGACTTATGATATTAATTTAAACAATTAATATATTTAAATTAACAATACTGTTTTTATATTAAATTGAAAATGGAATTAAAATATGGAGACTAAAATAAAAGAACAAATTAGGCCTGCTCATAGCTAGGCCGGACTGGATTCGGGCCGGGCTTGAACATGGTATTAACATTAAATATGCTTATCCAAGCCCAGTCCGGCTCGAAATATGAGCCTCAAATTTTGCCCAAGCCTGCTCATATTTGTAAATAGATAGTCTAAGCCCGTTTAGGCCCGCCCATATTATATTTTTTTATAATTTATTTTTTAAAATATATTTTTTTATTAATTTAATAATTTTTTTATTAAGTTTATAAATATAAATAATTTAGCTTAGCTTTTAAAGTTAACACTATAATATTATAGATATATATTATTTATATGATAAAAATTATATAATACATAAAATATAAAATATAAAATAAATATAATATAATAGTAAATCGGGCCGGGTCGAGCCAAGCTTGGGCTTTGAAAGTCGAACCCAAGGCTCGACCCATTTTTTAATCGGGCTTTTTTTTTTGTCCAGGCTCATTTTTCGGGCCTATTATATTTGTCCAAACCCTCTCAAATTTCGGATAAACTTTCGGGCTTGGGCGGGTAGCTCGGCCCTTGAGCAGATCTAGGACAAATGTGTATTTAATTTTTATTATTCTTATTTTTTAACTCTGGTTTTACTACCGATATCTAATTTTTTTTAATTATTTCATCTGAATTTTTAATCATTTAAAATGATTTATTTTGAGGTTTTTATTTTCATGATTTTCATTAATAATTGAAAAAAAAAAATCAGATGGCATGCCAAGAAAATGTCTGCGTGTTATGTAACATACTCTATAAAATGAATATAAAATAAAGTAATTAAAGTACGCAAGAATATATATATTTTAAAATTAATATAATATAAATTATTAATATATCAAAATTTATATGAATAAAAAATAATTTAAATATGATTATAATATAATAAAATACACGAATCATATATCTTCCTTTCTCCTCTTCAAATTAAGACTCTTTTTATTTATAAACTCACTAATTCATCTGTGAAATAAAATTAATCATCAAGTTCAAATAAGAATTTTAAAAAAAATACAAAAAAGCAAAGCAAATAATATTTGACCTATTTTTGGTGAGAAAGAACAACTAAGGAATATTCAGTTTTAAAAATGATTGTTTCATTATTTCAAGAAGTAGCCATTCTAAAAATTGCTATTCAGTGTACAGTGTTGAACCAAAGACTTAAACTTCCTCTCAAAGTTTGAAGTTAAATTTGTTCATACGTCAATTAAATTGGATTAGGTTTATATATGTTATTTTCTGATTCAAATAGGTTTTATTCAACATAGAGTTCGTTTAATAAAAATTTATTTTATATTTAAATTTAATTATAAAATATATAAAATTAATTTTTAATATGTTTTAAACAATAAAAAGGGTTTGTGGATTTGTTCAAGTTGGACTTAAAAAAAATGAAAATAATTTAGGCCATAGCTGAGTCAAACCTAATTCATAAACACCTATACTTACAGGATGATGATGAGTTGAATATTTTTTTTTTTAATATCTAAATCCAGATAATTACTATAAAATCTAATTTGTTTGTTGTTCATATTAAATTTGAGTATTAGTATCCAAATCCAAATTCAAAAATATTATCTGAAGAATATTTTGCTAAATACAATAATTTAATTTTTTTAAAATAAAATAAAAAAATTAATTTAAAGGTATTTAACATAATTAATTAAATTTTATGATTAATATATTATTGTATTTTCTTTTGAAAAACATTTTAAAAATTATCATATTCTAATATAGTTGATGAAATTTAACTTTAGTAGCATGCTATTTCAAAATTTAAAGATTAGCACACATTTGGTTAAGTTCTTAATAGTTAATCTTGAAAGCCAAGTTAGTCACACGTAAACATAATATTTTGTATTTTATAAATAAATAGATAATTGATTCGAATTTAGATTTGGATTTGAATTTGGATATCTCAATCTATTATCACTATGCAGGCAAATTCGGATAACCAAATTAGTAATCTGTATAAGTAATATAACAGACAATGAATATTTAAAAGTTTAAATTCGTATTTATTTTAAATTCACGATAAATATTAATTATATTTTTTGAATTATCCATGTCTACAAAAATAAAATAAAATCATTATTAATATCTAAATCTATATTGGCCACTATAATCTATATCTATTTGAAATGTGAACTTGAATACATTGGCGCTATTATAGCCGACCAAACGTTGCATTGACCTTGACTCAAAAAGAAAACCATTCATGCATCTGTCCTTTCTTTTTTTGTGCTTTCAGGATGCTAATTATGGATTGGATATGATTCATGTGAATTATAAAGCGGAAAATCCTAGCAAAGTGTCCCTTGGTAGGGTAGCTTCTGTTGATTCCAAGAGTAACAAAAAATCTTCCTCAGACCAAACAATCTATGATGGTAGGGGCCTTGTATTTAATTTTAAGCCCTTTTCTCTGTTCGAACAATTATTGTTTTTTGTTGGAGTTCTTACATCTATCTATTTTGTATTTACGTTATTTGTTTTTATATTTTATAATTATATTTAAATTATTATATTTTTAAATAAATTTTAATATATTAATAATTTTATATATAAATTTTAATATATTTTAATTTTTTATCATAATTTTATATTTTTTATATTATATTATAACTAATTATTTTTATGTAATATTTGAATACTGTAATTGTATTTACTTGTTATAATCATAAGTAAAAGGTGTTCATTGCCACGTTTGCTCAAATCCAAATTTCGCCCGCCATGAAAGCTGGAAATGATAGTAATGACTTTTGAGTAATAAATGACCTCCAATCCAGTTCGAGGCAACCTTTTTTGCATTAATTGCTGCGAGGGAAAAGCTCATTACTGAAATAATTCGGGGAAAAAAGCCGTCGTCGAAAATCACCTTGATATTATAGCTATCATAACGAAATTTTCTTGCATGAAATGCACAGAGAAAAGGCTTTTATATGTACTTTGTTTTGAGATCCATGTTCTGTTTGGGATTTTTTTTTTTTTACGATTAATTTGATTTTGATTAAAAATTATTTAATTATTAATTATTAAAAAGATTATATTTAATGTGTTATTTTTATGAAATTCAATAAAAAATAATGTTTTGATTACATTCTCAATTCTTTTATTTTGTAAATTCTTGATGGATGCCTTCTGTAATTGAAAGTTGGGAAACTAACGTTGAGTTGGAAAGCTGTTTTCCCTTTTTTTTTTTTTTAATGTAAATGAACGATGTATAATTTCAAATCTTAACTAATAGTATGTAATTAATTGGTAATGGTATTGAAGCAGATACGACGATTTATATATTTTTTTTACGTTATAATTATATCTAAAAAATGATATTATATATAAATTTTAATAAATTAATAATTTATATTATAAATATTTTGATTTGTTTATGTATTTATATATTTTTAATATCATGTAATATTTTATTTATTTTTTTGTATTATGCTTTTCTCATGTAATTGTTTGGTGTCCAACGTTATCAAAGTTGTATTGAATATCAAATATTTATACATGCATGTTCAAAAAAACACATGTAATTGTTGAAGTTTAAAATTTCATTTTAAGAGTGAAATTCAAATGTCAAAATAAATAATATGAAATGATAGATAATTATTTTTTATAAATCGGATTGTAGATTTCTTATTAGCTTGTTGAATAAGGTAGGTAAGATATCCAAATGTGAAAAATAACAATAACATCTATATCTGTATATAAAAAGAAAAGGTTAAAACTACTCATATTTTTATAATTTATCATGTCATGATCGTATTTAAAGTATTTTATATTTATATAAATTTTAATATACAAATAATTTATATTATAAAGATTTTAAAATATATATTAGTTTTGAGTGCTATATATTCAATGTTTTAAACTTATTATATTCGTGTAATTATATTTAAAATTATTAAATTTAATTAATAAAAAAATGTAAATTTTACTATAGCTTTTGACGCTTCCTAAGGTCAGGTAAGAGGTTGACACATGTCTTTTTTTTTTCTCACGTAAGGAGAAAAAGGAGAAAGAGGAGAAAGGAAAGGTGAGAAAAAGAGAAAGAGAGAGAGAGGGAAATGAAGAAAGGAAAGAGAAAGAGAAGAAAATTTGTATATTTATTTTTGTGAGTTTAAAGTATTAAGAATTTATTTATTTTTTTATTTTTGTATAGACAAAAAATTATGTTTACATTATTTTTCATGTTATCTCATGTTTGAATTACTTCTAAAAATTTTTATATCTTAGTTTGTTATAATCATTTGATTTAGACTCTGAATGTATTTACTTACAAATATTAAAATATAAAAAATTAGTAAATAATTAATCTACTTATTCAATTAGGAGAAAAATTTATCTTATTAATTAATTTTTATTTTATTTTTAATAATGTAGTTAAAGTGATTGATTTATATATTGATTTGCAGTCTACACATTCACTCACAAGTTGATTAGAATCCGTATCTAATTTGCTCAAAAAAATTATTTATTTGTTAATTTTTAAATGATGCATTTAAAAAAGTTAGTTTGCACATTAGCGCATAAGTCGATTTAGTATTCATGCTTGACCCACTTAGGGAAAAAGTAAGTTTTTTATTTTTAATAAATAATATATTTAAAGCGATTTAGGACTTGTATCTAATTCGTTGAGAAAAATTTTATATTTTTGTTTTATTTTAAATAATGCATTTAAAAGGGTTAGTTCTTGTATTCACTCTCGAGTGGACTTATTATCTGAACCTAATACTCTCACGAAAAATAATTTTTTTTCTTATTTTTAATTTTATTTTTAAATAATACTTTACATAATCGGTGCAAAAATTTACTCTCAAGTTAATTTAAGACGATATCCAATTCTAAACAATTATCATAAATTTAATTTTAAAATTAAGAGAATATAATATATCAGTATTAATAGAATTAGAATTTAAAACTAACAGATAATTATAACTTAATTTGAATTTAAATTTAAATTTAAATTTATAATTAATTAATTAAAAAATTACAAAAATCAAAGTCCAATGTAAGCAGGGATTAAATACTTGTTTAAAGTTAAAAGATTATTGCTGTACCTATCCAACCGAAGATAATAACTTTTTATGATAATACCCTAGATATACTTGATCTTCATCTAAGTAAGTATATCCCCTAATAAACTTTATCTTTGTAGAGACCCAGATAATAAAGAACACTTGGCAACTCTTATATAAAGGTATAATGGCTTACTTGAAGGTAAGGGATAAATATTACCCTACTTTACTTATTTCCTTTTTTCTAACTTTTACTAACTTAAGCATCAAAATGTGTCCCAAAGTACAAACACTGATGTTCTCTAACCTCTCTTGTCTTGCAAGCCTGTTACTAAAGCATTGGTTAACCTTTCATGTATTCTTTGCATTTTTGCATCAATAATTGGCTACGTCTATGGGAACAACAATGGTCCCACATTCACAATTCCAATTAACTCATAACCCATAGTTAACACACTCAAAATCATGTCATCTTAAATAATTGAATTCGTCGGATCCATTCAAACCACTATTGCCATAAGCCAGTTACCTGTCGGACCCTTAGCAGATGTTATGACACCTAACTCCACCATGATGTTGGGATTTATTTCAACAACCATGATTACAATACCTAATCCACCCTTATTCCCAAACACCGTCCCTTACTTCTAAATGCCTTTCTCATCAGGTACTTAGGCATAGCCATCAAACTACTTCCAAAGACTCCTAGTGTCCTTTTCACCATCACCATAAAAAAAGTATGTTACGCTAGACCTAAATGCCACCACACCTTGCAACCCATTAACCCCAAGCATCACTATTATGGATGCCAATATACTAAGTGTTCCACCTGCTAATCTACTAGTGGTAGATCTAACAAGCCCAATGACAATGAGCATAACACTTCATCAATAGCTTGTAATGCTTATGTTACCATAGTTCGATATGCAGAGTCATTATCTCGCTTAATTCTAAGCCATGGTGAATTAAATGGTGGCCCAATAGGCCGTTATGCAATAATAACATCAGCAAGATATGGTGACCCAGTGAGCTATTATACAATAGCAGTAGTATCAAATCAACTAACTACTCTAAGCATAAACTGCATGGCAGAGTCACCATCCCACTCGCCCTAATATCAAAATCCTAAGCCAAAGCACCAAAAACCCACAGTTTAAGGATTACAAATCATATCCCTATTCAACCGATAGGAAAATCACAAAAACAGCAAAGCCTAAGTTAGTTCATACTTGACGCCCAACTTAAGTCAATCAATGGATAAAGAGAAACTGACAAACCTTCATACCTAACATAAGATCTTGTCTTAGCTAATTAGGTAATGGCCCTCCAATAAGAAATCAAAAACTGAAAGCATCTTTGTAAAGATGACTAGGAATGGTTGGATGCTGAACACGACATACTATACCTGGTTGTCCATCAAGTGCTTATCCCTAAAAAAATCAAGGTATCCCTAGACACCTATAAAATGACTGCAAACTCGATCGACCACTTAAACTATTTTTAAGCATTCCATAATTTATGAGACATTACTGATATCATCCAATGCAAAATCTTTCTTACTACTCTTCGTGGATGTGCCAGAACCTAGTGGTACTCCTTAAAACCAGGATCAATCGTCAATTTTGACTAATTAGGAGACAATTCTTAGCCTACTTTGGAAGTTGTTGTATGGCCACCAAATAGTGGCTAATCTGATGGCTATGAATAGAACCCTAACGAAACATTTCTAGAATATGTAAAGCACTTCAATGCCACCTTGCTAGAAGTTAAGGATTTGAATAACGAATAGGCTATCTAAGTGTTTATTTTAGGGGTACGCCATAAGCACCTGAAGTATGCCCTAACAGACACCCAGTCTGCAAAACTATACTACCTTTAAGAAAAAACACAAAAGTATACTAATGCTGAAGATATTGAAATCGCAAATCATAAATTTAAGTGATCTGACAAAGAACAATTAGGAGATCACTTTGAGTTACCAAATAAAAAGATAGACTGATTTACCCAAAAGAGTGAAACAAATATCCATCAGGATAACAAGTCCAGACCAACAACGAGCCAAATCCAAATGAGCAAAAAAAGGATTGGACTCTGTTTTACAGTAGATACGAATCTTAAACCCCTCAATACCAGTGGGACACAAATCTTTTATGCTATAATAATGGATGGTCTTGATGGAATAAACACTAGCTGTGAAGACAGAAAAAAGTCGTAGGAATCCCAAAAAGTACTTTAAATTCCATAATGACATCGGCCATGCCACAGAAAAATGCATCAGCCTAAAAAACACCATTGAGGCATTGATACAAAAATAGGAAATTAAGCATTTCATCATGAAAAATAATGACGAAATAACACAACAGGCTAATTGTCATCAGGATAAAGCTTTAGGAAAATACCCAATTATAGGGACAATCAATTGCATAATTAGCGGTAATGAAAGCTAGGCAAGTAGTAAGTCAAAAAAAAATCTTACATCTAATCTGTCTTGACGATAACACATATCCCAAAAAGGTAATCCAAGATGATGGATAAGTGACATTTAGTGAAGATGACAATAAATTGGTTGCTGACAACGAATATAACCAGATAGTCATGTTCTCCATCATGGGAAATTATTGTGTCAAGATCTTGATTGACAATGGAAGCACCATTAAGCTACTTCAATAAGAAGCTTTCCAAAAAAAAAAAGATATACAGCTAACGGCCTACATCCATCATTACCAATATACAGATTTGTAAACCAACCTATTCCAATAAAAAGGTCCATAACCTACTAATCATATTGGGCAATGAAAGAGTACATGATTACAATAATGGTTAATCTTTTAGTAACTGACCAACCGTCGATGTACAACATCATTCTTGGGCACTTGCAATGAAGAAGGCAAAGCTGAAAACCAAAGTGCATTGCCTGATGGTAAAGTTTCTAATTCAACAAGTAGCGTGCATGAAGGTCAAGCAAACAACTACTTGACATTGCCACTTAATAAGCTAACTAGAAAAAGTATCAGTACCATTGATAACAACTCTAAAACCATGATAAGAATTGAACTGATAGTTAACACAATTACCTGACTGGTTTCGGCACCTTGAAGCTTAGACGTAAGGAAAGATCTTTATCATCGTAAACCTTAATCGATCGAAGAAACCTTAAAAATCTCTCTACACCCATCAAACCTAGACTTGTTCACTACAATAGAAAGTTCACTAAAATCAAAAGCAAAGAATGCCCTGATAAGTTTTTTATGCCATAATGCAAATGTCTTCACTTGGTCGGTAACAGACATGCTTGGCATCAACTTAAATGTAATAATGCACACTTTGAATATGAACTAACATGAGAAGCCAGTTAAACAAAAAAAATGCAAGTTTGCTTATAAAAGGGTTCATGTAGTCAGAAAGAGACTAACAAGCTCCTATCTGTAGGACACATAAAAGAAGTTATGTACCTCTAGTGGTTAGTGAATGTACTAATGGTGAAAAGGATGAATGATAAATGGAGAATGTGTATCGATTTCACTAAACTTAACAAAGCATATCCCAAATACAGCTACTTATTGCCAATAATAGACAGCCTAGTCTACGTTTCAGTAGGACACTGATTGCTTTCCTTCACGGACACTTGTTGGGTACAATCTAATATAAATGAACCCACAGGATGAAGACGAAATGGCCTTTATCACTAAAGAAGGTATTTTTTACCAACATATTGCTTACCTTAAAGAAACCTTCAGGATCCTATGAAGATATAACATGAAGCTGAATCCCTCAAAATGCACATTAGGAGTGGCACCTAAAAAGTTTTTTAGTTTTTGGGTTTTTTCTAGAAAAATTAAGGTAAACCCAAAAAACATCAAGGCCCCTACCAAGATTGACAAAAGAAGTTTAGAGGTTGACAAGATAGATCCTAACATTCAATCATTTTATTTCAAAATTGGTTGACAAATGTCCACCCTTCTTTAAGTTACTTAGAGCAGTTACTAGATACAAATGGATGGAAAAACGTCAATAGACATTCAAATAATTCAAGCATTACCTTTGCTCGCCACTTTTGTTGGCAAGCCTTTCGCTTGGTGATCCCTTATTCATTTATCTTGCCATATCAGATGAAATAGTCATCGTTATTTTTAGTGAAAAATATAATGAAACATAATAACTTGTTTACTACGTAAGTAAGAAAGACGAACTAGACAAGGATAGAAAAGTTAGTTTACGTAATCGTGATAACAAATAAAAAATTACACCAATATTTTTAAGCGCACCCCACCACAGTGTTCACGGATTAACTTCTTAAAGATAATCTATAAACGCTTAACTCAACTAGAAGGATGATCAGGTAGAGCATTAAACTATGTGAATTTGGACTAATGTGAACTAAGTAAGTTTGGACTAACATATTCTCCTAGAAAAGCTATCAAAGCACAGGCACTAGTCAACTTTGTTGCTAAATGCTCCTCCTTAGCACCCATCAAACTTGAATAGGTCTTTATATCCTTTATGGTAAAAGAAAACCCTGATGACCAAATAGCTGTTCATCATAAGATGGAAAGCAGCAATAAGAAATGTTGGAAATTGCATGCTAACAAATTATCAAGAAAAAAAATCAGAGGCTGGAGTTCTTTTAATAGATCCCAACGAGCAAGAATGGTATTATGCCTTATCTTTTAAATTTTCAACCTCAAATAATTACTTTTGCCTTAGATCAGGTTTTGTTCAAATAGATCCCTCACGAAAAGAATATTAAAGGTAACTCAACATAAAAAATGGTGAGTGGTCTGGAAATCATAAACAAGGGTAAAATTCTACTTGAGTCTATCTCAGTGCTAGGGTATAATCGACACGTTCATGAATTAACCATGGACAGCACTGATAATTAGATAATACTAAGAATGGCATTCCTCCAAAACAATATAGCTCTAAATAACCTATTACAAAAATGGCAGCTAAAAAAAAGGGCCACTAGGTACGTTATTGTCAATGGCATTTTACATAAGAAATATTTTACCTATCCTTTGCTCAAGTGCTTAAACCCAAGCGAGGTAGATTATAGGCTCAGAAAGATCCATGAAAGAATTTTTGGCAACCACTTAGGGGGAGAACTTTAGCACTAAAAGCCCTCAGGCAAGGGTTCTTTTAGCCAAACATGAGGAAAAATGCTACTAAATTGGTAAGAGGTGCGAGAAGTGCCAATGGTTCACCAAGATACCTATGTGGTATGCAAAGCCATTAAAGTAGATTTTTAGCCCATAACATTTTTGCTGATAGGGTATTAACAAATTAGGCCCTTTTATCATGGCAACATCACAGTAGAAGTTTTTGGTGGTAGCCTATGACTATTTCATAAAGTAGGTAGAAGCGGAGCATGTAGCTATAATAATGGCCAAATCCATGGAAAGCTTCATTAGGGATTTATTATCTATCGATTTGGTATATCAAACATCATCATAGTTGATAATAGGAAATAATTATAGCCAAACAAACTAAAAATTTTCTTTGAAAAATTTTATATAAGACCGGTACATAGTTCAGTTGCCAATCCTCAGTCTAACGAATAGGTCGAGTCCATGAACAAAAATATACACTAGCTCTTAAAAGAGATGTTAAAAGATGCCAAGGGGGTTTATGCAGAGAAGACACTTGAGTACTATGGGTGATCAAAATGATAGAATGCCAAGCAACCAAGGCCATACTCTTTAGTCTTATCATGGCACCAAAGCAATAATCTTGGCAGAAATCGATGTCCAAAGTATTTGGTCTGACAAGATTAATCATAAGCTTAACGACTTGCAGTTAGGAATTAATTTGGACTTGCCGAAAGAAAACAAAAAGGATGCTGTGACATGAATGGTGGGTAGGGCACAACAAATGTCATAGATATTACAATAAAAGAGTGAAACACAAGCAATTTCAACCAAGCGACTTAGTCTTTTGAAACTATGAAGCGAACAAACCGGAAAAAAAAAAAGAAAAAATTATCTCCAAACTAGGAAGGCCCTTATTAGGTCGCCAAAGCCATAGGATTTAATGCCTATAAGCTGATGGACATGACAGAAAAATATTTGCCAAATACTTGGAATGTTGTCCATCTAAAAAAATATTACTTGTAAATTTAAAACCTATTTGGGTTATTCAACAATGGGTTTACGAGTTTTCTTTAATAATAAGTCTTTAAATCTTTTTTCTTTGTTGAAATATTAGGCAACCTATCATGGTCTATTTATACAATTGTAAAACTACAAAGGGGCCAAAAAGTCTAGAAAGACTAAATAAGGCCTTTTATGGTCTATTAGTAAAACTATAAGGCCAACCAAGCTAATGGAAAGCAAAAATAATGCTTTTTTCAACTGACACTTAAAATACTGAACACTTGCTTCAAAAATAAATAACAAAAGAGTGCTTTGATAAATAAAAATCATTCTATTACTTCACAAAAAAATATTAAATAAAAGGTTCAAAAATATAAATCATTAAAAAGGAACATCCCTAATAGCTTGGTCAACCTGCTTTCCTTTCTCTGAACCATTTTCAGACTTAATAGCCTTCTCGACAAAAGCAAAAGTAATGAAGGCCATGTCTTTAGAACATATCTCTTCTACCTCCTTTTGGGATGGTTTCAATACATTGAAACCTTTAGAAGGAGTGACGAACTAGAAAATTTGATGTCCTAACTCTAAAGATTCCCTTTAAAAGTTACACACCATACAATGCACTTGCGTATACTTATTATAGCAAGCTAACAATTGACCCATAAGGGAATCTTTTTGAAGGTTAAGCTCTTTCTGTATATAAGACCCAGCACCCACCACTTGCAACTTTAATATTGAGATTTTGGTGATTGCCATCATTAGCTCTGAGTCGCGAGTGGCATAGGCCTTCTTTAACTCTTTCAATTCCTTAGACAAAAATGAGCATTTTACCCCTAACGTTAAATTGCTATTTAGTCCCTAAACTTTTTTATTTGGCACGTAGGTTTCTAAATGAAAAAAAATCATAAAATATCATAATCACTCATAAAAATACATATGAAAAACGCAGCATATACATCCATAAAGGTTCAGCAGCACTTTGGCCTCAAGACAAAAAATTTTTATTATTTGTAAACTAGTCCCTAAACTTACTAAATTTGCATTTTAACCCCTATATGGAAAACCATCTCAAAAAAATCATAAAAGAAATTCATCCAACCAGCAAAGAATGAACAAGAAAATCATAGCAATACTATGCAAGAAGGTTCGGCCAAGCATTTTTAGCCATAAAATATAATTTTCATATTTTGCCATTTACTCCCTAAACTTTTTAAAATTGCAAACTGACCTCTAAAATGTTAAAAATGCCAAAATCATGTTTTGAAACACACAAAATCAGTTTCATACAGTCTACAAAACTCTCAACCAAATCAGAAATGGCATAAAAAATTTCTACATATTTTACAATTTGATACCTATGTTTTCTAGCATTATGAAATATTCTAAAACATAAGAAAACATAAAATTATCACCCAGAAAATAAGCACAAAATCATCATCAAATCAGCTTACTAGATTCGACTAAGGAAGGAAAATAGAACCTAAACATGTTTTAATATAAAAAATGACAAGGAACATAAATAATGACCGTTAAACCTAAATAATAATATCATAGAAATAAATATACAAATATACCAATCCATATATAATCATCAAAACATCATAGGAAATAATATAAATATCAATATATCTTCAACAAAGACAAATCATAACAACAACAATATTTTATAAAAAACAATATATAACTAGAAAAAATAAAATATAACAACAAAACTTACATATATTTATTATCACCATGTTTAGTCTTTCAACATAGATAAAAATTCATGAGCCTTAACATAGATTTAAATCATAAACAAGGAAAGAAATTAATGACGATGAAGAAAAACTAAAGGATTAGACATTACACCTTGAATGAATTGAAAATTAAAATACTATATTTTTTTAGTGATTTTTTTAAGCAAGAAAACCAAGACTTTTATCTTTGAACAATTCTCCCCCTATTTACAAGGGGGAGAATTGGCCAAGAAGGAATGAAATCCTTCTTGGCTGATTTGGCAATTTCAAATTTCTATTTTTTAGTTAATTAGTTAATTTTTTTATTTTATTCATTAAATTGTATCAAAAGATGGAGTGCATTAAATTAACATGAAATTAGTGGCCATTCACAAATATTTTGACATGATTATTTTGATAATATCAAGTAATGGATAGTTAGAAACCAACTAAATTGGTTAGGGAAAAAGTTGAAAGTAACTAGACTAATTCCAATGAAACTAGTAGAAAATAATCAATAATTAAAAAATTGAAATGATGATAATAAAATAGAAAATTAATAATTAATAATCATACACAAATTTGAAAATAAAATAATGAAAAAAACCCTGATTGGAACTCCAAAACTCATAAAACTATACAAGAAAAATCCTTTTAGATAAATATTAATATGTATAAAAAATTCAAAACTCATCCAATTAGTTAAATTTTCAAAAACTCATTTAATATGAATTTAATAAAAATATTTGACCAATTTTAAAATTATAAACTTAGAAATACCCCTAAAAATTTTATGAAGTGAAAAACTCTGTATCTTAGAAATAAAGAGAATTTTAAAAAAAATGCAAAACTCATAAAATAAAAATAAACTTTTTAAAACTGATTTAATATGAGTTAAATAATAATATTTGAAGAATTTTAGAAATTATAAACCTAAAAAAATCTTTCTGAAAAATTTTACGGAGTAAAAAACTCCATATTTTAAAAACAAGAAATATCTTAAAATTTATGACACATAAATGATTTTTGAAGAACTAATTTAATAGTAATCAAATGCGAATGTTTTAAGAGCTTTAAAATTCAAAATCTGAGAAAATTCTACCAAAACTTTACAGATAAAGAAAAGTTCATGTTCTAAAACCGAGAAAGTTTCAAAGAATTCATTAAAACTTATATAAAATTAATTAAATAAAGCATATTATCCAAAATGCTAGTTTACAAAATGGTAAAAATGAAAACTCCAAATTTGAAATAATTTTGTTGGGAAAAATTTTATGAGTATGATGCTCGTGATACTGTAAAAAAATTCAAATTAATTACAAAAATGAGCAACTTGACACCCTGGGATATAAAATGCCAACAGAATTTTTTCTTGAATATTTCTAATTTTTCAAAGTCTATATCAACACAAATACCATACAGCTATCAGTAAAAATATAAGAAAGTCAATTTTCCAAATTGAAAAAAAAAATTCTCAAAACATTACTAAATGTAAAAAAAAAAAAAAAAATTGATTGTGGTATCATCCATAGAGGTAGATTTTCAAAATTTGAAAAGAAACTATTAAAAATAATTTTCTCTTAAATATTTGTTTTGTATATATGAAATTGGAGATCAAAATATGACTTTTTTATCACCTGAACTTATGACCATTTAAACATGTCCTAAAAAGATCTTGAAAATATTTTGTTCATCTAAAAAAATCATTCGTAATGAGGGTGGCCATTAAGTTTTTAATCTTGAATATTCAAGATTATCAGTAAATGAACACAGATGAAATTAGATGTCTGCATCATGTGGCTAGATGACAATGGAACTATTGGAATAACTGAGGCAGAGGACTTCGCTCAACTCATAAAAACCAGCATGGATTCCATATGGGAGATATTAGTAGGAAGGGTAACCTCTATCAGAGTTATGGAAGTAACGGTCGATTTGAAAGGCACTTTCTTCTAGATAGGGAGGTCCTTCTGGCTATCTCTAACCATTTTTTCCTTTACTTTTATGTCTCATGCTAGTAGCTTGCTTAGCCTCACATTTTCTAAAACAACATGAGTAGCAGCATCGATCCTTGCAAAGAAAATAATTATAATTCAAGTTAGGAAATACTAAGTTATGAAAGTAAAAGTGTCACTAGCATATACCCTTTGAGGTTCCAATAATTGGCGTTTCTTTCAACGTCCCAAAAAATCCTCCACCTCCCCTACTATGGTCCTAGATAGATTGACCCCTAGTCCACTTGACATTACCTTCGAACCAACAGTAGATTGAGGCTTATCGTCTAAGTTGATTACCCTCATGAGCGATCCGTTTGTAGAACCAGAATTTATAAGAAATAAATCATTAAGTTGATCCTATTTTCTATTACGATGATACTTTATGTGAAAAACTTAAAATTTACCGCAAGCTGGGACACATATGTGGCTTCTTTGTTTAGCAGGCAAACAGGATCCTCAAGGAGGTGAGCGGTGTTAATGCCAAGACACTACTGCTGAATTTTTCAGGGTTAGAAATTCTTGGCACTTAAATTGGCGACTCTAAAAATATTATTTCTGTTCTTTCTCTGATTCGTTAAGGGTTACCTTTATATTGTTGATTTGGGAACATAGATCTTATTCCATCAGGAAACCTAATTTAACGTCTGACCATTTGCTAATTAAGAAAAATTGCTCATTAATGACGTGGGCATTAGAAGGGATATCTATTAACATTTTCTTATTGGCGGACTAAAAAAAGTACTAACATCGCCTTGTTTATTGAGCAAAAATAAGTTTGTTGTCACATCAACAAAAGAAAGCCACCCTTCTTCTTTACAAACGATGAAACAGGTTTCCAGCATGGCCCAGGCGTTTGGTTTTCGTTGATTAGAAGATTTCCTATATTAGTTCAGCACCTGACAGAAGAAGGGCTCTATAAGGAAATGAAAACCCCCTAAAATATGCTAATAAAAGGGAATTATATTTCCCTCAACTCTAGTCAATTATCGCCTAAATGTGGCATTTGACACCTCGTACCACCCAAAATGAAACCTCGATCTATCAACAGTGCCTCCTAGTCACCATACTTATAACACTATTAAACGCATCCATCTGATAATATCGATCCTTGTAACAACAGATAAGGTCTCACCGTCTCCCTATCTCTGCTCGACGGTGGCAAAATTATGAGTCTACCCCTTTTTATTGGCAGATCTTGACCCTTCTAAACTTGTTCCATCTTTTAGATTTTCCCTTCTCCCATCGATGTAGTGACTCATTCATCTACTTCTATGTATATCCATAATAAACAGTTGCCTAACAACCTCTCTACCACTAACCTTGAGTTGGCCTTTCCTCGTGACTGATTTTAGTTGATACCGGGATTGACAGAGAACTATATAACACCTCTCACGATTGATAAAATAGGAAACCTACCACAAACCAAAAGGAACAAGAAAAAGATATCTTACCTAATTGATATTTTGAAGAATGTGATGAAGAAAACTCGTAAAGATGAAGACCAATAAAGAAAACTCTAAGATCTCACATCTAATTGCAAGAATGGAGAAAGGAACTAGGAAAGAAAACTAGAGTCACCGATGGGAATGAACAAAAAAATGAGGTTTATTTATAGGGTATGTATCAGTGAGATTATAACCATCATGTCAGTTCCATAAGTTGCCATGTGTCAGCTGCTACGTGGAGTCTTGCAACTATGGCATCAATTGCGCC
>JBBYHO010453031.1:5119-25026 GCA_038382025.1 Adansonia gregorii
ATTTTATTTTTAGATACTCGATTGAAAAAGTGATAACACGTGAGCTTCACAAAATTACGTGTTTCAAGTGATGTGTAAGTTTATAAAGAATTCTATGTTGGACGATATTACTGTGATTTTCTTAAGTAACGTATTCCTTCTCTGAACAAAAAACAATTTTCCTTGTCCAAGCCAGCACAAAGGGCTCCACAAACAAAACCACCAGTCTGCAGAAACATGAACACATGAAAACAAATCGTTATGCATATGTTTGTGGTTCAATCGACCACCATCTATATGTGACAACAGCAATAGGCAAGAAACACACTCATAATTAACACGTATATTATCCGAACTCGAAAATGAGTATTAGATATGAATTTATGTTTGTATTAAAATTTTTAAATTTTTTATATATTTAAAAAATTATATATATTCGTATTTAAATATATATCAAATATAAATACTAAACAAAAATATTTAAAAAATAAAAAAATACAAATGACATGACTCTTTATCCTTTAATGAGATTGAGAACATAATAAACATCAACCAGTTTAGGCTTCCAAAAACTTGGCATGAAACATACGTTGGTCAGCTAAACGACTAGAGTCAGAGTTAAATCCCGATAACTGTTCATCTAACAAATAAATTTTTATTTAAATTTAATTATAAAAATATATAAATATTAATATAAAATATATTTTAATATTTTTTAAATAATAAAATAATCTTGTAGATTTGGCCAAGTAAGAACCAAGCATGGATAAAGTTAAGTGATTATAAAATAATTCAGGTCATAACTTGACCTGATTCGGTTATGAACACTTCTATTATATAAATTCTTTGAAAAGTATGTAAAAAGAAGAAAATCGATATATCATTTATTTACTTAAAATACTAATTATATCATGACAAACTCACTGTGCTAGTAATTAAGAAAAATAAATAAAACAATTATATTTTAAAAGAATATGATTATGAATACTTTTTTAATTAAGTAAAAACTATATCTCTCCTTAAATTTATAAAAAAAATTTAAATAATTGTTATAATTAAATTAATATTTAATTAATTCGTGATTTTAATCTTATCACTTTTTTATATCAATAGAGGTATGAAAAAGAGATAAAATGGAATTTTTGAATGAAGGGAACCCCGGAGGCAAACTTCATTTTGGGCTTCACCTACAACCTGCTCAACCAGTTCGTCTTTAAACAACGGCTAAGATCAATTTAGTATGAAATCGAACGGCTAAAGTTCCTTGTCGGCATCACGCCGCTTTTTCACAAATAGCATTGTATTTGTAACCAACATTCTCAAATTTGCAGGGAGATTAAAAATAGAAAGGGAAAAAAAGGGGATAGAATGAAAGAGAAGAGGGGATTGTAAGTGTGGCTCCTTTGAGATTAAAAGAGGACCAAAGCAAACTGTTGATTTTCTCCTTTCCCATTTAGGAACCCTCCCCTCCAAAAGAATTTCCATTTTTTTCTCTAATTTTCACATTTGGATCCAAAGGGTTCCCATTAAAGAGAAAAACTCTGTGCTTTCAAGGGTTAGGTTGGTTTCAATGTTTCATTATTTTTGATTCATCTGGATCAAAAGTTTTTTTTTTTTTGTAGTTTTCTTTTGTTGAATTTTGACATAATATTCATTTGGGTATTTTTTTTCTCCATTTGGTATCTAATTTATTAATGGGTTTATTTTGTTTTTCGTGATTCTTGTTTATTTTTTGTGCGACGATGATGTCCTTTTTAATACCAATGCAGGTCGTGCTACATTAAAAGTGTGTTTTTGGAAGAGAAACGAAAACCTTTTCGGGGTCTTGTTTATAGTTTTGAGATCTTTCTGATTGATTCTTGTTGAGGGTACTAACTAAAAAAGAGGGTTAAAGATGATGTCAAGATCGTACACTAATCTTTTGGATCTAACCTCTGGTAATTTCCCGGTAATGAGTCAAGCTCGCGAAAAGAAACGGCTGCCCCGGGTAATGACCGTTCCCGGGGTTATTTCGGAGCTTGATGATGATCAGGCTAACAGTGTGACCTCGGATGTACCGTCTTCGGTTATTCAGGACAGAATTATTATCGTAGCTAATCAACTACCGGTTAAAGCTGAGCGTAGACCGGATAATAAAGGATGGAGTTTTAGTTGGGACGACTATTCATTGTTATTACAATTAAAAGATGGTTTGCCCGAAGAAATGGAAGTTTTGTATGTTGGTTCTTTAAAGGTTGATGTTGATCCCAATGAACAAGATGACGTTTCGCAGCTTTTGTTGGATAGGTTTAAGTGTGTCCCCGCATTTCTGCCACTCAACATTTTGGCAAAGTTCTATCACGGTTTCTGTAAACAGCATTTGTGGCCGCTTTTCCATTATATGCTTCCATTTTCGGCAAATCATGGAGGCAGGTTTCATAGGTCGTTGTGGGAGGCATATGTTGCTGCAAATAAGATTTTTTCTCAAAGGGTGATTGAGATTATAAACCCAGAAGGTGATTATGTTTGGATCCATGACTATCATTTGATGGTGCTGCCTACATTCTTGAGGAGAAGGTTTAATAGATTGAGAATGGGGTTTTTTCTACATAGTCCGTTCCCGTCATCTGAGATATATAGGACTTTGCCTGTGAGGGAAGAGATCCTAAAGGCACTCTTGAATTCGGACCTCATTGGTTTTCATACTTTTGATTATGCTCGGCATTTTCTGTCTTGTTGTAGTCGAATGTTAGGTTTAGAGTATCAGTCGAGGAGGGGTTATATTGGAGTGGAGTACTATGGAAGGACAATTGGGATAAAGATTATGCCTGTTGGGATCCACATGGCACAAATTGAGTCTGTATTGAGACTTGCTGATAAGGAGTGGAGAGTAGGAGAGCTTAAACAACAGTTTGAAGGAAAGACTGTATTGCTCGGAGTTGATGACATGGATGTCTTTAAAGGTGTCGACTTGAAGCTGTTGGCAATGGAGCAGATGCTGAAACAACACCCAAAGTGGCAGGGAAGAGCAGTACTGGTACAGATCACAAACCCTGCTAGGGGAAGAGGGAAAGATCTTGAGGAGATGCAGGCTGAAATACAGGCAAGCTGTAAGAGAATCAATGAGACTTTTGGACAACCTGGTTATGAACCTATTGTCTTCATTGATAAGCCAGTATCGCTCAGCGAAAGGGTTGCATACTACAGCATAGCTGAGTGCGTTGTAGTCACAGCTGTGAGGGATGGGATGAATCTTACTCCTTACGAGTATATTGTATGCCGGCAGGGAGTCTCTGATTCTGAGTCTTCCCCTGAACCAAGTGGGCCTAAGAAGAGCATGCTAGTGATATCAGAGTTTATAGGTTGCTCCCCTTCACTCAGTGGCGCAATTCGGGTAAATCCTTGGAATATTGAAGCAACTGCTGAGGCAATGAATGAGGCAATCTCAATGGCTGATGCTGAGAAGCAGTTGCGCCATGAGAAGCATTATAGATATGTTAGCTCACACGATGTGGCATTCTGGTCTCGTAGCTTCTTCCATGATATGGAAAGAACATGTACAGACCATTTCAGAAGAAGATGTTGGGGAATTGGTTTGAGCTTTGGATTCAGAGTCGTCGCTCTTGACCCTAACTTCAGAAAGTTGTCCATTGACCACATTGTATCTGTGTATCTAAGGTCCAAAAATAGGGCTATACTATTGGACTATGATGGAACAGTAATGCCTCAAACATCGCATAACAAGGCCCCAAGTGCAGAGGTCATCTCAATCATAAACGCACTCTCTGGTGATATCAAGAATACAGTCTTTGTTGTAAGTGGAAGAGGAAGAGAAAGTTTAGGCAAGTGGTTTTCTCCATGTAAGAAACTTGGAATTGCAGCTGAACATGGCTATTTAATGAGGTATGCTGTTTACTACCATTTTTTTCCTTTTTTGTTCTGATTGTAGTGCTTCTTCAATAGGTGCACTTAATTTGAAGTTGTCGGTATTTCAGGTGGTCTAGTAATGGCGAGTGGGAAGTTTGTGGGCAGAATATTGGATTTGGGTGGAAGGAAATAGCCGAGCCTGTTATGAAATTATATACAGAGGCCACTGATGGCTCCTTCATCGAACCAAAGGAGAGTGCCTTCGTATGGCACTATCGAGATGCGGACCCAGGTTTTGGATCTAGCCAGGCGAAGGAGATGTTAGACCATCTTGAGAGTGTATTAGCAAACGAACCAGTGGCTGTGCAAAGTGGCCAGTTTATCATTGAAGTGAAACCACAGGTATCTACTTTGGTTTAGATTTCCTAACTTCATGAATGCAATATGCTGTCTTTATTTTATTTTCTGATCTCTTGTAGTTAATACATTAGAATTGTTTGGAGATGTGGCAAACTTTTGTACGGTTCCTTTACTCGTGACTCAACATCAACATTTCAAAATGTGCTTATTGACTATGAGATCCTAGCTTTAATGTTGTTTCCAGCTTACTCATTTGATGGAGATGTAACAGATTACTTTGCCTTAGTCCTGAGCTTAGGTAGTAAATTGGTTACGTCTTAGGTTTCTTTGATGGCAGTATGTTAGGATATGAGAGGAAATTGTACATTTGTTCTATTGAGGACAAGAAGAGCATTAAATAGAAATAAAGTAAATGTTGTTCATATGTAACTCCCGAGTTTAATGCAATCGTTTTGGGGGGATTATTTAGTTGGGTACTTGTGATTTAACAACATTGGTTACTTGTTGATTGGATGAATGCATGGTGTTACTGAACTTTTTAATGTTCCTTTTAGGGAGTCACTAAAGGTGTGATCGCTGAAAAGATCTTCACGACCATGGCTGAGAATGGAAGGCAGGCTGATTTTGTTCTCTGCATTGGCGATGACAGATCTGATGAGGAGATGTTTGAGATCATTGGTAGTGCGATTTCCAGCAGTGTGCTCTCTTCTAATACGTCCGTTTTTGCCTGCACAGTTGGTCAGAAACCTAGCAAAGCCAAGTATTATTTGGATGACCCAACGGAGGTTGTAAACATGCTTAAAGCTCTTGCAGAAGCTTCAGACCCGGAGTCCGTCACAGATACTGGATCAGGAGGCTCCCTTTGAAATACTCTCGATGGCTTTACATCAAATTTTGAGCCTGTTATCCTTTGGCCAGTCGAGAAGAATGCCATATCTGACCTGTTGTGAAGGTAGATATGATTTTCTGCTCGATCTGGAAGCTGTCTGTCGAAAAAGACATTGTGGCCTTCCGTCTGATTGTTTTAGCCATTGAGACATACCCGTGGAGAAATTTCTTACCTGAAACACTGAAAGGGAAGGTTCAAGAGGACCTGCTGGGTTGATTCATGTTGACTGTCAGACTTTGGATTTGAAAGAAATCCATCAAATAACTCTTTTACCATTACATCATACCTTAACATCATCAGTCACATTGATGGTGTGTGTTCAATTGCAGCAACACCCAGATCAGTATCATTCATTCATTTTGCAAAGATCAACTTCTGAATTTTTTTTTTTTTATTGGAACCATTCCTTCTTTTATTGTATCTGTAAATTCTATAGAAATATTGCAACTAATTTTTCTATGCTCACATCCAACTGGAAACCCTAGTGGATGTTCTTGGTAGAATCATGTAATGACCTCAAGTATTGTTTTCCCCCGTCGTCTTCTCTAACTAGTTCTTGAGCGTGGGACATAACATTAAAATAACTTACGAATACAGATGTTTCATTTTTGTTCAGTAACATCATTTGATCCAAGCCTATAATATTAAGGTGCGATTCGATAAACAATAAGATCAGAAGAAATATTAAAGAGAAAAGAGAAAAACGATTGTCCAAAAATTAATTTTCAAAAATTTTAATATCATATTAAATTAGATAATCAATTATTTTAAATTTTTAAATATTTTATTCAAGTTGCAATCGTGTATGAAACTTATTCGATCAATCCAATTGCTAAGCACTAAATAATCAAATTTGTTAATTAAAAAATAAAAAATAAAAAAAAGGTCCAAAATGGGGAAACTTTCATGTCCCAATCTTAGGAACATGAATAAGTAGATGCACTGACTTGTATGAACATAGTGATTGTTCATGGCATTTACAGCAAAGCCAAAGCCAATCATAGCTTTCAATGTTTACTTTTTAAAATTCTTTATCCAAAACCAACTCGCAATTCTTTTGCCTCTGATTTTTTCGGCATATTATCATTACAAAATTGCTTATTCCACAATTATTAGTTCAGTTAATTTTGGACACGACACAATTAGATTTGCTCATAAATTGAATTAAAATTTATTTTTTTTCAATTCTTGCATAAATTCAGTCTGCCTCCAATTCCGTTTCACTGTTTAAATTATATTAATATATTAAAAAAATTTATTTTAATATTTATATATTTTATAATTAAATTTAATTAAAATTTTATTTTTATTATATAAATAATAATTCGAACTATATCAAGTTAACCCTAGAACAAAGAAAAACCTTTCAAGCCCAATGGGGTTACTTTGCCATGAGTAAGTTTAGACACAATTATTTATTTATTTATATATGTATATATATGATAAAATGGGATATTAAAATCAAGATAAAAATAAGATATGAAAAAATAAAATGAACACGATCAAATACATGTTATAAAATATTATTAATATATTAAAATTTATTAAATATAATATTATTTTTATATAATTATGATAAAAATACAATGTGAGTATACAAATTAATGTATTATTATATAAGATATATATATATATGCATATATATATAGACAAAACTTTTTTTTTCTTTAACATTTTCTTTTTCTCTATCATAAAACTAATTTTTGAATTAAAAAGAAAAAAAAACCCTACTGCCCCATAACCTAACAGCGCCTGATGCCACCAGCCACGCGCCGCCTTGCCTTTTTCCATATCATGGAAGATAACTGCACTTCTCAACTGGAATGTGGAAACTGACAAAGTTAAACACATCAAAACCCCACTTGAGAATAGCACTCAGCTCCCCCTCCTACCCACCTTACCCCTGGGCGGCGCGTACGAGCGTGGATAATGATGTACTATACATTAATTATCGAAAAGAAAAGATCAACGACTCACCGGCGGAGTAATCACCGGCGACAAATAAACTTGGCTTTGGATTACAGTTTTACCGATCATGAAACCTGGAACCACCGTGAAACTGACTCTAATATCAACATTTCCGTCATTGATTTCGTTGAGAAAAAGCGATTCATCACTCACATTTTCCATGTAAACCTCAGAGAATCTACAATCTTTCTTCACCTGAAAGACTGAAACTTGTTCACGCATTGAGAATCCCAAGCAATGCAAAAGCCAAAATCGCTTTGCCATCTCTGCAAAAGCGGTGAAAAAAGCTGCATCCGGGAACCCAGCGGCGGTAACCAGCTTCCTTTGGTTCAAGTTTCCGAAGAACGAACATTCCATTTTGGCATGAACAAGGTTTAGATACTTGGTTCTGATGAATCTAGCGAACCAAGACTTAGAATTCTGAGCTAAAAACAATTTGGGGTTAGCAGATTTCAGGCTCTTGAATTCGTTAAAATACTGCTCAGGATCGAGTTTTTGTGATGCAGAATTGAGCCCGAAATCATGGGAGTTGAAGCCTTCTAACATTGTTTTACAAACAAATGATTCAAATGCGAAGCTCCTATGACTTTGTTTTGCGAAAGTGGCTCCTGGTTCAATGGCTTTAGCAGCTGAATCAAGATCCCACTTTGCTAACTCCATTTCCTTCATCATCATTTTCACAAAGCTTCGAACCGATCTCAAAGTACGATGTAAAACTTGAACAAAATGACTAGGATTCAACGTTGTAAACTGGATGTTATCAAACATTGATAAAGGCCCACTGGCGTTTAGTTTTTTTTCCAATGACTTGTTAAAAGCAGTGCAATCTTCAAACTGCTTACGGAGTAAAGCGATTTCTGAATCTTTTACTTCAACATCGGATTCCAACTTCTTGATTGTGATCTCGTAAGTTCGCATCAAGCTTTGCTGTTCTTGAATCTCCGCAAGCATTAAAGTAACTTGAGGTGAAAGATCGAGCTCTTTCTTTAAAAACTTGCGCTTTAATTCCGAAAGAGATCGGAGTTCTTCGACGACAGCTTGATCAGCAGCCTGGATAGCATCATTGTTGTAAGGGTTTTGAGCCATTTGAAGCTCAGCATAAGCAGCTTTGATGGAAGTAACGCTGGCAAAAACCTTGGCAACCAGTGCTTCCAAAACTGCTTTCTGCTTAACCTTGGACGACGAGTCTCCATGTTTGTCAGCATGAGAAGAAGTTTTGAGATCTGGATTTGAGTCATCATGTTCGAATCTATGTTGGGATGTTAGAACACAAATTCCAATCCCATTGCTCGAAGCAATTTTTGTCGCAGTCCTCAGGTTGATAACTCTCTGAAAAGTTCTTGCAAACCTGCGCTTATGATTGTTGCCATTGTTGTCGCTGCTGCTGCTGCCGCAGCTGAAAGTTGTTTTGGGTTCGATCGTTTCCATTTGATGAAATGAAATTAAAATAAAATTTAGGGATAAAACGGGATTTGGCTCATGAAAACAAAAAAAGGGGAAAGATTTTGGGGTACTGTGACCACTGTTTGGAGAAAAAGAAAGTGAATCTGATATGCTTAGAAAAGTAACAAAGAGCACAGCTTTGACTATCAGATTGAAACCAGAGGCGCTGGTGGGCTTGAAAAAAATGAACAAAAAATAATAAATAAATAAATAAAGTTGGATTTGAAGCGCGGGAAATCAAGAAAAAATGATGAACAGGCCATGGATTAACTACTTAATTCTACGGGGATAGCAAACTTCGAACTGGATATGGTTGTAATGTGTTATTATTATCGCAAACGTAACTTTAATAAGATTTTATTTAAAATAATTGATAAAAATCGTAAATATTAAGTAATGCATAAAATATGATGATAATCATTGTATTTTAAACAAATCTTGGATTTTTTTTTTATTAGTCACGTCTTGGATTGTTTGATTTTAAGAACTGAAGAGCTTATTAAACAATACAGAGGGTTTGATGAAAAAATTCCCGAAAATGAAAATCAATTGGATTCTAATAGTATATTTTAGTTTGATTTTCCTTGAATTTAATTCGATTTCTGTTTAAGTAGTAATCGATTTGATTTTTGGTTCAGAAGATACGTAACCATAATTATTTGAATTAAATTAAATTTTTTATTTATTTTTATTTTTTATAATAAAAAATAAATATTTTATTTTTAAATTACTAAAAAATTTTAAAAATATAAATAATAATTTTTTTAATTTTTTAAAATGAATGAATTAAATCGATTTAAATTGATTTTCAGTTAATTCGATTACAAAAATTAAATAATACACTTTATTTTCAAAAACCGAATTGAACTAAACTATTATCCAACATCAGTAATATCAATCTTTTAGGTATTAGAAGTGAATGTTCGATTTTTTTCTTTTAACCTTTCATAACCTAAATTTCATAGTTTTTCCTTCATATATATATATATATATATATATATATGTATGTGTGTGTCTATATATATATATATATAAGCTCAAAGATATTATCTTATTTATATAAGGAAACAAAAATGTAACATGGCATAATAATAAATTTTAATTTAATCATGACAGAATATAGCGTAGAATTAATAAATATTTCAATAAAAATTAACAAAATTGAGAAAAAAAGAATTGAATTTTGATAATAATGGTATGTAGGGTCTACGTTGCAAGTAAAGGCTAAGGGTTGATGGAGCCCATGACTACGAGTTTGAGGCATTGAGAAGAAATGGAGGGTGTTGCTTCACATATTGGCTATAGGCCAATCCACCACGGGTAAGAACTAAATATTTGGTTTACGTTTCAATATGGGACCATTCGACACGTTACAATGATAGAGTCGTTTAATTCGTGAAATAATAATTTTATGAATTGATCAATTTTGGTTTTATTCTTCAAACTTTTGAAATTGTACTTGTGAACCTTCATACTAAATGATTATTCCGACCTGAGACATAATCAAAACTTGTTATAAGGGATTCGAATCTTCTTTGTCGAAGATTCAAATCTTATAGTGTTTCCTTCCATTAAATCAAATGATTGCTATAACTATTCTATTCTATTTTTACAAAATAATTATTTTATTTCAATGAACCAAGCATACCTTAAAAAATTTGTATAATTCTTAAGAACTAAAGTGGAACTTAGTGGGCAAAACTCTAAGCATTTGTCAAAGTAAGTATTTATTTTTTTAATTAAGTGTGGTCACAAAGGGCGACATTCTTGAAATGTTTCTATTCAACATTTTATGAAAAAAAAAATATTCAAATAAAATTACATAATTCAGAATTGTTTCATTACAAAATAAGAAATTTTTGAGGACGAGATAAGAGGATCATCAAGAAAACATCTTCTCTGTCTTAAATTTAGTAGTATCTAGGATGGTTATCATCTCTAAAATTTTTTAAAGATAGTTTTAGAAGATAACAATAACGATTTTTATTTTTTAGGGATAATTATTGATCATCCTCAATTTTAATAAATTTTGTAGTATTCTCTATGAGAATTCATAATATATAATAATCACCGGAATAACTTTTTAATTCATATTTTTGTTGTTTCCAAACCCTTATATTTAGAGGCGTTTATGGATAAGCTCACTCCCAATAATTTTTTTTTTTCATTTCAAACGAGATCTAAATTTTTTTTTATAAATTATTTAAAAATGTTAAAATATTAATTTTATTTTAATATTTATATATTTTATAATTAAATTTAAATAAAAATATAATATATTTCTTATTAACTCTTTATAATCTCTATAATTTATCCTTAAGGCAATTGTGCAAACTGAATTAAATTATTTTATTGGTTATCAAATAAAAATTGATTTATTGATCGTGGATTTTTTCTTCTTTACAAGGTGTAGGGAAAACTGGAAGAAACTGTTGGTTTAATTTTTTCAAGAAAAGAAAAAGGGTTAAATATTCTCTATATTTTAGTTCGATTTTCAATTGTTACTTAAAGGAAAAATTGTTAACTTGGTATCTAAATAGTCATTCCGTTAAGTATGTTAGCATTTTGAATCAGTAAAATAATTACGTGACAATCAAACAGCCAACAAGAGCTTAACAAGCTACAAAACTCCACGTCAATATAAGATTTTTTAAAATTTTAAAATTTTTCTATTTTTAAATTATATATATATTTTTCGTGATGAAGTAGCATTACTAATGTGGCTATTTCATCATGTGTTACTCTTACATTAAATGTTCACTGCCACATTAACATTTGACTAACGTTATTAGTCTAAAGTATCGATATGCTTTGATAGAATAAAAGTTCAGTTATTAAGTTAACAATTTTTGTTAGATACCAAATAGAAAATTGGGCTAAAATCCAAAGGCCAAATGAGTATTTAATCCTAAAAGGGTCCATGGTATGGTAATTTTTTTTTTCGATAAATAGGGAAAGAGAAAAGGATACTTGCAATCCAACTCAAACTTGCATGCTAATTTTAATATACTCTTAACCATTGGACAAAGAAATTGTTGGTAGCATGGTGGATTTTAATTCAAACAACTTGGAAAATTAAAAGTGGAAAATGGTCCAAAAAGGTCATGACCGAAAGAAAACAGTGACTACAGTGTCCATAACTAGCAAGTTCTTGAGAATTGAAATGTGGACCCAAGGAAAAAAACTTTAAAACTTGCATTCACAGTCAAATTTAAATTAATTAACTATAAATAGAGGTTTCCATTTGACTACAAGATTACAAATAATTCAAGACGAACAATACTTCTTAACAATCCACCATCGCATGCGTGTAGATTAAAAAAACAGAGTAGTCTATCACATAACAAGTTCTAATAGTGTATATATATATATATATATATATGTGAACAAGATAATAAAACTTAGCTTTGATACTTTAGTATCAAATTAAAATCAGTCGATTAATGAGAGAGATGTTTAATCTGAATATAGATATATTCATGGGTTAGGTTAGATCACGGTTTTAATTTTTTTCAACACTCATGCTCAAATTTGGTGTAAATTCGTTTAACGATTGAAAAAAATATTAAAATATTAAAAAAATTATTTTATATTAATATTTATATATTTTTATAATTAAATTTAAATAAAAAATATTTTGTATTAATTAAATAGTGATTCAAGCCAAATCAACTTGAATAAAAATATATTGCACCATATCCGACCCAATTCGAATGAGATTTTTAAGATCTAATAAGCTATTCGACCTTTGAACATGTATAATTGAATATAACAATATATATAATTTAAAACTCAATATATGAGATAATGGCATCAAATAAAACTTATGACAAGAATAATTAAAGCTATTTTTCTATGTTAATGGCTATCATCTAAAAATAGAACTATGATCAACAAAAAATCGATATAAATATAATGATCATAAGTAAAAACTAATAATAATAATTTATTTATTTATTTAATTTGTTGATGGCATATGTGAAAGCCATCCATTTATAACTTAACCTGGTTGGTTTTACATTTAAATAGATCTTTTCAAGAATTAGATAATTCATTCGATTTGACGAGATATATTTAATTAATAAAAAATTTATTTAAATTAAATATAAATATATAAATATTTTAATTTTTTGAATAATAATTTATACTTATTTATAGGTCAGACCAAGCCAAATTTCAACTTAAATACAAACTTTAAAATTTTTTAAATTACAATCCAACTCGATTCAGACTATAAATACTAATAAGTTCAACCTTGAACAAGCTTCCCTTGTTGAAAAGCGAACAGTTGATGGTTACTTTAAATTGTTGGAAAAAAATAAATTTGATTATGAAAAAAATTTTATCCCAGAAGTTATTGAACATTGTGTGAACATTGATGGAAGCCTTGAGTGTCAAGAAACAATAATTGATAGCAAATTATGGTTAAACATAGCAATTTTTTTTTATTTTTGCTTTTCTTTTGGAATTTGTCTATAATACCTAAACCCATTATGTTTGGAATTGTAAATCCATTATATGGGTGGGTTTTCAAAATCAACCGGGGATCAAAAAGATCCAAGTTTGTTCAAAGAAAACCTAATGGTTAAGATTTAGTATTTTTTTTTTTTTTGTATTTTAATTAGTCATGTTTATGAGTCAATCAATCTAGATGACCTAATAAGCAGCTCGTATTAGGTTGATCTAAGCAAGAATTGAAGTAATTCAGGCTAACTCAATTCGAATTACTATTTAAATAAAAAATATTTTTATTTAAATTTAATTATATATATTAATATAAAAATAATTTTTAATATTATTTTAAACATCAAATTGAGTTTTCGAGCTAGCCAACTTGGGCAAGGAAAAAAATTTCCCGAGACACCGACCAAACTAGTGAATTGGGTCTAATTTCAATCATTAGAACAACATGTTTTTCATTTTTTTTCATCCTTTCTAATGCTCAATCTTAAACCCAAAGTTTAATGAAGCTGATTCATGGAAACGTCTTTAAGAGGTAATGTTCAACAAATTTAAAATTCAAATATCATTATTTACAACACATTTTTCTATCCTTAAGTTGCAATCTTCTATGCAAAAAAACCCTTATACTACCCATAGCAAGCTGTAAAATGTTAGGTAAATAATTGTTAATACTACCAACCCCTGTCAGGCCAAGTGGTAAGCAAGGTTTCGATTTTGAATCTTGTGAATGAAGAAAATAAGTATTGTGAAAGCTTTTCCTATTTGAGTCCCACCCAGCTCGACCTCGAAATATTCAGACCCAATGTGGCTACCGAAAATTGGAGGGTCCCAAACCAAAAACATAATTGCTAATACTAAATTTAGGAAATTAAGGTTAGTGAAGTAATTACATAATATAATATATATAAAAGATAAGATATTAAGTTTTGTGTGAATGAATTAGCGATCTAGACTTGATAATATTAGACACAACATGAATATGATACGGTAAATAACAAAAATAAGAGAAAAAATAAAAAAATAATACAATCACAACACAAATCACACGAATGTCTCAAAATCTATATAATATGAATTATTAATATATTAAAACTTATATGAATATAAAACACTTTAAATATAATTATAACACGATAAAATATATAAATACGACATGAACGGTAGTCTTATTTTAGTCTCCAACATATCATTAGCAGACAGTATAGGGCAAAAAAAAAAGTACATATAGTGGAAACAGCAATGCTCATCCCATGTCTAAAAAGGAGGTTAAATTATTGAAAATCAGAAGAAGTGACCCATAAGCCGATGGGGGCATATTTAAGGGTATTTTAGATGATATGAATTTTTTTAATCAAAAAAATTAATAAATTTTAATTTGAAAATTGATTTTTTTTCATTTTAAATATATATATATATCAAAATGCAAGAGTTTATTTTTTTTCAATTTTTTTAAAAAATTTAAATCCGATGCTTTAAATTATAGAAGGATAAATTCACATACCATAATTTAAATATTAATGTGCCACCAACAGGTATTTAATTTTATTGATAGAACGTTAAATTTTTAATTTAAATAATTAAAGTTTAATCTTGAGAACTACAAATATTAAAAGAAATCATGTGCTAATTAATTACTTTAGTGATATATGTGCATATATATATATATATATATGAAAATTTAGTAAAAATAGCAGATTTGGACAATTTATTAGTAAGTAATACAAGACAAGGCACAATAATGGCAGTGGAAGGTAATTATAATTCCTTCTCACAAATGGTCTGGCATTTGATGTGTCGCGTACACTTAAGCAGGTTCATATCTATAAGCAAAATTATGACGTTGGCTGACTCTTTGAGACAAGAATTGCTCATAGCAAATTATGACATTGATTAGATATTTAGAGGAGAATTAATGCAAGGCTTGGTGAAAGTATTTGCCCCCCATTTGAATTTTTTTTTATAAACAATAATAATTAAGGTGATATTTACAAAAAAATAAAATAAAATAAAATAATTAATGCATTACTCATTTAAATTTATTAAATAGGTTGAAGATTTAGTAGATTTATGTTTGATGCAATGACAGTATATAAATTAGTGAATTAGATGATGGGTCTTCGTTAAAAATAAAGTTATTTACATTTATTTCTTAGAACTTAGAAAAAAAAAAATGATATTTTCTAGTTCAGTAATAATGTATCCTTTAATGTATCAAATATAAATTATTATTTTATTAGTATTTAGGGAAAATGTTTTTTATTTAATTCGTTACTTTTGCTAATTTTTTTTCCTTCCTTAAATATCAATTTAATCATTAAGCATCGGTTAACATTTTCAATGTATTAAATCTATTTTTAAAAAATAATAATTAAATAATCTTTAATATATGTCTATAAATACCTATTAACTAAACTCTCGTATTTATTTTCACTAAATATAGGATCCTATAGTATAATCCAAGTAAAACCAAAGCCAATGGGCAGCAGAACTTGAGACATAAATTATATAATAGTTAATCTTTTAAGTTACATAATGAGAAATAGTGTTTTTTCTTTTCTTTTTTTTTTTTTTTTTGCTTGTTTCTTGGGCACTCCATGAAAAACAATAATCATTTCATTTTTAGGTCGACAATGATCAAACACACACACACACATATAATATATATATATATATACACACATAAATAGGTCCTACCTTCCTTCTGTAGTCATGCAAAAGCAAACGTTAAAACATTAAACTAAAGTTTCAGCTTTTGCAAGTCAATGATAAATTAGTTCTTTAAGACATGCATTTAAATAAATATTATTATATAGTAATCTTGAATATGAAGCATATATATATATAATTGTTTGTTTAATGGCAGTGAAATGCTAAGCATTTAGAGTGATAATTGAGAAATAAAAAATCATGACTCGACATTATCATTAATGTTATCGTTATATATATATATATATATATTTAGCAATATATATGTGTTTGAAAAAAAAAATGAGAATGGGATAATAGATATAGATATATATATATATATATATCCTACTTTAAGGAGAAGAATAAGAAGCATGTTAGAAATTTTGGGTTCAAGCAACAATGCATGAATGTAAATATGAACTGTTATACAATTAAAGAAGAAGAAAGTATAATGGCAAATGAGTACGTAGGAAAATGAAAGCAATACATATAAATATATATATATATATATTATAACATAAAAAATCGGTCATCAATTCTTCACAAGAGAATCGGATAGAGTTTGGTGTTTGAATACATTTGATTTTAAATTATGACAACTAGACGTCTACGTAAAGAATTTGAAATTAAAGAACTCAAGGTTTTAATATAACTCGTCATTCTTAAAATTGGTTTATGTACTATCGATTTCTCTCCATTTTTTTTATTTTTTTTAACTTCAACAATTTGACATTTCAAATACTGATTTTTCAGGTGCGCACATTAAAAATCAGCATTTGAAGTATTTTTATATCAAAAATTTTTTTAAAAAATATTAAAATAATTTTTTACTTTCTTGGGAAATCAGCCTTAATGTGCCGATTTGCCACCTCCAAGTTATAAATCGGCACATGATTTCTTACCTCCAAGTGAGAAATCGACAAATTAGGTGTCTATTTCTCATTTGTCGATTTCTCACTTGGAGGTTGAAAAATTAACACTTTATTTATCGATTCTTCGTTAGCACAATTGGTTTTCAATTTGCCGATTTTTCATTGTAAATAAAAAAAACCTATTTCAAAAATTAGTCTCAAAATGGTATAAAAAGAGAAATTAAAAAAAAAACTGCATTATTTTAATAGAAAAAGCGATCGGTAAAAGGTATTTTTAATTCCTTTTCCAAGTGGAAACTGGAAAATAAAGTATGCATCCCTAGAACTAGAATTATCATTTTATGTTGATTTTGTCTTGAGATCTTATCTTCTTATAATAATAATAACAATAACCTTTATATATGGTGTAAATATAGCATCTCCCGTCTCTTTTGTTTCTAAACCAAAAGGTTATCTTTACTTTCCCAATTTTTTATTTTAGCATATTTGGTAATTTTAGACTGTAAGCAAAACATGTTTGATAAACATGGAAATAATGTAATAAATATGGTATTATATGTTTAAACATTGATATATTCTTTGTAGACTCTATGATAAAATAACCAACTTATCATGAAGGTAAGTCTTACCCAAGGATAAAGGCCAGCTCATGACAATATCTTAGACAAATTTGATCTTTATTAAGAGCTATAAAACCTAGAGGAGCCCATTCTCCATCTCTAAGGTAGGACAGCTTAGTCAGTCCTATATATAAAGTTAAAGGTGATCTACTTCAGATACGAACACATACCTAGCTTTATTATACATTTAGCTAATCATATTTTTGGGGTAATTTAAGCATTTGAGTGCATCCTGAAAAATAAATCGGTGCTCTTTGACCTTTGTTATTTTATTGATCCATTACCTAGCTCTTGCCAATCATCTCCTACCTACTTACACTAATTGTTACATCAATAATTAACATCGTCTGTGGGAACTGACAAGCTATAAGCTCATAATATAAATCTCATTTAGGTCGCAAAATAAGGAACTTCACATATAAACGAGTAGCACCAAATTACCATACAAACATGTCCACTCGACCTACATGAAACTTGGCATATAAACGAGTAATATTAGCTTACCACATAAATATGCCCACTCAACCTACATAGTCCAAACTCTTGCATGGTGGGCTAGTTTCGGAGGGACAACGATTCCACTTTAATTAGCTAAGGATATGGACTGTGGCTTATAAAATAAAAGTCATATTTCTCATATTAAGTCGCATTTTCTCAAAGGATAAACCATAATGATAGTCTGTGCATTACCCCAAAGTGAACAATATCTCATAGCAAGTGCAGTCTGACAATCTTTGCATCAACAAATCCAATTAACATAATAAGTTTGATACACACAACATATTCATGTTTAATGTTTTGACTTATGTAATAATTTATATTTATTCAATTGACAAAAAGATTAAAAAATAATACGCATATACAAGTGATCAAATTTACGGTAATTTTTTTAAAAAATTTCACATTTCATTAATAGAATCCAAAAGGTAGATTTGGCAATCTTGGATATCATACGTGTATAATGATTATAGAATCCAAAAAGTAGAAGTAGCAATCTTGGATATCATACGAACATGGTACAAAAATCTATATAAAACATATTATTAATATGTTAAAATTTATATAAATATATAATACTTTAAATATAATTATAATACAAAAAATAATAAAATATGATATAAGTATAAAAATTATTGGATTTACCAAAAAAAACATTCACAGCCAGCAAGTGGCAAGGCCCAAGTGGGAATTTGCATATTTATATTTAAAGAAAAGTCTATTTTTACTCGTTGTGCTTTGGCCAATTGACAAAAAAACTCATGCTAACACTTGTATTATTTGTGTTTTTATTCAATTTATCACAGGTTAACTCTATTATATTTTGATAAAAAATTATTATTATACACTTTATTTTTTTTATTTTTTACTTGAAGCTAGAAAAAAGGGTTGAACTTTATTGTGATTATATCGATATTAGATTAGGATAGTTTATAACTACTGTGAGTTTGTATTGGAATTTAATGTTATGAACTTCTTAACCGTTATTTGAAAATTAAATTTTGAATTTTGAATGATGAATTGTTTCAATCTTAAGTTTAATTAGATTGAATTTTAGTTACTTATGGAAAATGATGAGATTTAAATTTTTTAAGTTTAGAGTTTCATAAAAAAGAATGAGAAAAAAAAAAGATGAAAAAGAAGGAGCAAGATTAGATATAAAATTATTAACTAAGATTAAATCTAATGACATTAATCTGATGACATTATCTATTTTCATTGTAATCACCAAAACACAAAAAAAAATAAATATAAAAAAGTATAAAAAATTAAATATCAGAGCATATAGGGTAAAAAAAATTAACTTTCCCTTATTTTTATGTATGAGCTGTAGTATTCTTTATTCATTTAACCTTTTTTTTAAAATAACTGTTACATTAAATTAATTATTTTTATAAAATTTAAAAAATAATATACTAATTGTATATATTTTAAAATTTTAAAAGATGTATATAAAACACTGATAAAATTTTCTTAATCTCAAATGATAGTATCAGCTTTTTCGGCCTTTCAAAGGCATAAGTATCTTATATCATAAATTGGGAATCCAACCAGCTCTTTCATGCTTATGATAGAAGGTGGAAGTGAAACCCTATCTCTTCAAATATAAATACTAATTTGGATTCATTTTCTTCTTCACTTTCGTGCCCACCGTTGAAGGTCTGTCCCAACTCCCAAGTCCGGCAATGGTTTGAAAATTTTATTTTACTTGTTTAAATTTAAATTAAATTTGATAATATTTGATATGATTGTGTAAATATGATACGTCTAAACTAAAAATATATATATATGATATGATATGACATAAATACAGTCTCAAAATCTATATAATATGATTATAAACTTATCAAAATTGATATAAATATTAAAAAAAACTTTAAATACGATTATGAGATGATACAATATAAAAATATATCATGGATACATAAATTGCCAAGTCTAATTTGGGTCAAGTCTATTAAAAATTTTAATTTATTATTAATTATTATATTCAAATATTATTTTTATGTAAATATTTATATATTTTTGTAATTAATTTTAAATAAAAATATTACTTTATTGTTAAAACATATTATGATTTGATATTTTAAATATATTATATTATATGTATTGTATATATTCAATGTGCAAATAATTACATAAAATTATTATATATTTATATTAATAAATTAATTAATTCGTGCATTACATGGATCACTAACTAACTAGTAATGTAGTGAAGTTCGCGATCATCATTGCTCGGCTAATTAACAAATAAAATTATATCTGTAAAGGTTTTTT
>JBBYHO010453470.1:0-25008 GCA_038382025.1 Adansonia gregorii
AAGAGAAGAAAATTGTATCAAACAAACAAAAATTCAAAGATTAAAGTGGAGCTTTACCTTAACAAAGCTTTGAAATCATTTTTTTAAGTATTTTCTTTTTTTTTTTCAACTCTTTTTTTTAAGCTTCCTAAAAACTTCAAAAAACCACTATGAAATAACATCCTCCTCTATTTATAGGGGGAGCATTCGGCCAAGGAGGATGAAAAACCTCCTTGGCTGAAAGTTTCATGCCATTTTCAATAGAATTTTCTTTTTTCTTTTATATATTTTTTTAACTAATAAATGTGTGTCATAAGCCCATGCCCTTGTCATTTTAGAGTGATGTAATGCATGAAATTATTGATTTCTAGAGATAGTTTGATTGACATTCGTATATAATATGTAAAATTATATCGTAAAAATTAATTAAAGGATTAAATTATAAAAATTAAAAATTATGTCTTTTATTAAAATTTCAAATGATCAATTTAATTCAATTTAATGCTAAAATAAATTTTTTATGTATAAAAAAATTAAAAATGGTAAACTCGTAAAATTTTACGAGAAAAACCTTTACCGAGAAAAAATTTACAAATATGAAAAAAACTCAAAATTCATAAAATAAATTAATTTATTTTGTAAAATGATTAATTTAGATTAAAAATAATATTTAAAGAATTTAAAAATTATGAACTTCGAAAAATCCTACTAAAAAAATTTACGAAGTAGAAACTATGTATTTTGGCAATAGAAAATATTCTTAAACTCATAAAATAAATTGAATTTTTTAAAACTGATTTAATGGAGTTAAATGACAATATTAGATGAACTTTAAAAATTTTAAGTCGAAGAAAATTCTTCCGAAAATATTTATAGAATAGAAAACTCGATTTTTTTGGAAAAAGGGGAATTTCAAGGAAAAAAATCAAAACTCATGAAAATGAATAAATTTTTTTAAAACTGAGTTAAGGAGAATCAAATAATAATATTGGGTGAATTTTGATGTTTGAAACTCGAGAGGATTCCACTAAAAATTTTACAAGTAAAGAATAACTTGTATTTCAATACCGAGAAAAATTATAGAATTTTATTGACACTAAAGTAAAACAAATTCAAGACCACATATTATTCAAAGCATTAACTTCTAAACTGAAGAAAATGAACTTGAAAAATTTCTAAAAATAAATCAACAAGAACCAAAAGTAAAATCTATGAGCACAATACTTGTAAGACTATAAAATTCAAAATTAATTTATAAAATTTATAATTTGACACTTTACGAAATGCCAATACATATTTTTCTTTGAATAGTTATGATTTTTTAGGGTAAAAAATGGCATAAAACTACACTGGTGTCAGTAAAAATATCCGACCATCGATTTCTTGAGTTTTTAAAAAAAATCTCAAAAAATTCCTAAAAATAGGAAAATTGATCATGAGATCATCTGCAAAGATAATTTCCAAAATTTGTCAAGAACTTGTTCAAATACAAATATTTTTCCTTTGTTGATTCATCTTTTTTACCCTCAAAAAATGAATTTTTTTCATCATGTGGATAAATAGTTATTTACATATGAATGATTAAAATTACAAAAATGTGAAACCCATCTAATGAAAGTTGACCTCCATTAGAGTAGCCATTACATTTTTGTTTTCGAATATTTTAGACTTTCGGAGAGCGATAGCCTGGACGAATTTAGGTGTCTACAGCTGCCCTTTTTTGTTCGTTGCTGAGAATCAGGAATAGGACAAAGACCAAATAAACATAATTTTGTTTGAGCCAAAAAGTTCAAGAAAATTGAGATATGAACATAAATATTAGAGTTTACTGATTTGAAGAGGAACTTTCAACCTATAGTGAAGTTATTATTAAAAATGAGTTGGTTGGGTTGAAAATGCACGACCTAATCACTAAGACAAATTGATTTAGACCAAGCAGTCAGGTCAACAAATGAAATGAGTTACTCGAGACTAGGCTGATGGGTAGACAGAGATACAAAGGTAATACCTAAGGTTAAACGTAATAAGTTTGACTAGGGCTAAATCATTACATCGAACGAGATACGAAAGAGTGTTTGACTAGGGTGAAACCATTATATCAAACGATAGTGAAAGAAAGTTTGACTAGGGCTAAACTATCACGTAAAACAAAAAAATAAAGTTTGACCAGGGTTAAACAATCACGTCAAATGAAAATGAAAGAAAGTTTGACCAGGGCTAAACCATCATATCAAACAAAAGTGAAAATAAGTTTGACCAGGACTAAACCATTATGTCAAACAAAAGTGAAAAAAAAGTTTGACCAGAGCTAAACCATCATGTTAAACAAAATACGAAAAGGAGCTTGACCAGGGCTAAACCATAATGTCAAACGAAAACAAAAGGAAGTTTAATTAGGGATAAACCATTACACCAAATAGAGGTGAAAATAGAGTTTGACCAAGGTTAAACCAGCATATCAAATCAAAATGAAAGAAAGTTTGGCCAGGGCTAAACCATCACGTCAAATGAAAATGAAAAAAAGTTTGATCAAGGCTAAATCATCACGTCAAACAAAAAACAGTAGTTTGACCAGGGCTAAACCATCACGTCAAACAAAAACGAAAAAAAGTTTGACCAGGCCTAAACCATCATGTCAAATGAAGGTGAAAATGGAGTTTGACTAGGGCTAAACCATCACATCAAACGAAAATGAAAGAAAGTTTGACTAAAGCTAAACCATCATGCCAAACAAAAGCGAAAAAAAGTTTGACTAGGGAAAAATTATCACATCAAACAAAAGCAAAAAAAGTTTGACTAGGGCTAAACCAACATATTAAATAAAAGTGAAAAGAAGTTTGACCAAGGCTAAATCATCATGTCAAATTGAAGTGAAAATAGAGTTTGACTAAGGCTAAACCATCACGTCATGCAAAAGCAAAAAGAAATTTAACTAGGGCTAAACCATTACGTCAAACAAAAGTTAAAAGAAAGTTTGTCCAGGGCTAAATCATCACGTCAAATGAAAGTGAAAGAAAAGCTTGAACTCAAGGTCTAAAGTTTGACTAAGTAAAAAGTAGCAAGACTTGACTGAGTACAGCCAAGTAAGAATTTGATCAAGTATGATCGATTGGAGATAAACCTTGATAAGGTTGAAGTAATCAATATTTGAGATTTTTAAGGAAAGATTGACTTACCTTTTAATTTTGAAGTAGTATCCATTCGGATAGTTTTTTCTTACTTTCTTGTTTTGAACCTATGAATTACATAATTATGAATATGGTTGCATGATGAATGTGCATGGATTTTCATGATTGAATTTGTTCTTTATTTTTTAGTTTCCATTCGTTTTCTTTTCAAATCATGATTCAACCCACTTTAAAAGCCTAAAAACATTTTCAGAAAGCATAGAGAATCTTTCTAGCAATAAAGGGGCCAGCCTTGAATTCAATGTTATCTTTACAAAAATAATTATTCTTGCTCTCTGAGGAACTGGAATTATGATGCCTTCTAAGGAACTGAAAGAAAATGGTATGATTAGGAATGTGTGGGGCATGCCACTTGGGTTATGTGATGCATTAATACCATCTAGTGGTTGAGGAAAAAGGATATGATTAGAAATATGGGTGATGTCCTTGCCCGAGAGAAAACAAGACTTTATGATGATCAATATCATCTAGTGTTTGAGGAAAAGGGATATGATTGAAAATCCATGAGGTGTCCCTACCCCGGTCCATCTATGGTTTTTAGAATGTAATAAGGACCTGACGTTTCCATCAACTCCCTTGCAAGCCAGAACAAAATAAGGAATATCTTTTAAAAGGTTAAGCTTCCTTCATCGTCAGAATTTTAGCGTTAGTTATCCACCCTTAACATTTCTTAGAATATTCAAAGGAATTAAAATGTAAACCAAGATTTTCATAATGTTTTGACCTCATTCCAAAGTAACTTGAAGAAATTAGTATATTATCTACTTTAATCCATCTTTATTTCTTTGAGTCATAAATTATCATTTAGCAAAAATGTTAGCATGATCTAAAAGATAGTCTAATAGAGGTTACGTTTCAAAGAAAGAAAGTAGAATACTGGCTTTTTTATAGAAAATAAAGGTAAAATGCCTAACAAGAGATTCAAAAGGATAATGGTAAGTGTCAAAGAAAAGGTCTGGACAACTGAATTCAGATCTTCGGAGATTTTTTCTGAACAAAATATCTGTTTTCTATGTAGATCCATCTTTTTAAAATGCATTTAATCATATCATGCCTACGATTTGATCATTTTTTTCTTTTACTTGAGCCGCTATTTCAAGTCTTCAACTCGAAGCCTCCCTTTATATCACCTTTAATCAAATGCCCTATTCAGGTTTTCATATGATTTTTGTTTCTTTTTGTTTTTTTTGTTTTTTTGTTTTTTTTTCAGCATAATATTTCTTTACACTGTCTACACTGGCAGGATTTGGCAAGACATCTCCATCCATTTTGGCAAGGATTAATGCACCTTTTGAGAATGCCTTGTGAACCACATAAGGCCTTTTCCAATTGGGTGCCTATTTGCCTCATGGATCCTTTTGTATCAGGAGGATTTTCTTCAGCACTAGTTCTCTTTCATGAAACTATCTTGGACAAATCTTCTTATCATGGGCCTTTATCATCATTTTCTGGTACATTTACCCATGTTGGATCACATTTAACCTCTTTTACTTGAGCTGCCCTTTCGGGTCTTGAACTTAAAGCTTTGCTTTATATCGTCTTTAATCGAATGCCTTATTCAGGTTTTTATCTGATTTTTGTTTCTTTTTATTTTTTTATTTTTTATTTTTTTAAGCATAGTATTTTTTTACACTGTCTACATTAATAGGGTTTGGAAAAACATCTCCATCCATTTTGGCAAGGATTAATACACCTTTTGAGAATGCTTTGTGAACCACATAAGGCCTTTCCCAATTGGGTACCCATTTGCCTCGTGGATCCTTTTGTAATGAGAGGATTTTCTTTAGCACCAGTTTTCTTTAATGAAACTGTCTTGGACTAATCTTCTTATCATGGGCCTTCATCATCTGTTTCTGGTACATTTGCCCATGCTAGATCACTTTCAACCTCTTTTCTTCAATAAAGTTCAATTATTCATAGCGATCTCATGCCCATTCAGTTTCTTCCAATTTGGACTCTATTAATATTCGAAGTGATGGGATCTCGACTTCAATTAGTAGTACTGCCTTCATGCCATACATTAATGAGTAAAGTGTTACCTAGTCGAGGTCCATACTGAGGTTCGATAAGCATGGAGAGCAAACAAAAGTTTTTCGTGCCAATCTTTATAAGTTTTCACCATTTCCCATAACCTTTTTAATATTTTTGTTAGCAGCTTCTACAACCCCATTCATCTTTGGACGATATGTAATCAAATTATGATGAGAGATTTTGAGCTGGGTGTAAACCTCTATCATCAATTTATTATTAAAGTTGGAGACATTATCCATTGTAATTCTTTCAGGGACCCTAAATCTATAAATGATATTAGCCTTTAGAAATTTAATCACCACTAATCTTGTGACATTTGCAAAAGAAGTAACTTTCATCTATTCAGTGAAATAATCAATGGTCGCTAAGATAATACGACGCTAGTTCGATGTTGTATGAGTAATAGGTTCGATGACATCCATACCCCACAGAAAAAAAGGCCATGGCGTGTCATGACATGTAAACAGTGAAGGTGGGAATAAATCTTATCAGCATAGCTTTGACACTTCTGGCACTTTCGGGCATACTTGATACAGTCACTCTCCATAGTCATCCAAAAGTAGCCTAATCTCATGATTTGCTTTGCCATCTTGAGTCCGTTGGCATGAATCCCATAAACCCCTTCATGTGCTTCTTTTATTATTTTCTTTGCTTCTGAAGCATAAACACACCTTAACAATGTCTGGTCAAAACTTTTCTTATAAAAAATCTCTTCATCCAAGATAAAATTCGGTGCTAGTTTTCTTAAGGTTCTCTTATCAATTTTTAAGGCATTTAGAGGATATACTCGATCTTTCAAAAAAATTTTGATATCGCGGTACCATGGAAGGCCATTTGCCTCAATCTCAATGTTGTGGTAGTATGCACGGAATTCATAAATACTCAACTCAATGGGTGTCACCTCTTGCCCCTTGTTTACTTTGAACATCGAAGCCAAGGTGGCTAAAGCCAAGTCTACTTCTCTGAATTCTGGAAATAATTTTTTATATTCCTATAACCTTCGATCTCGAGTTTCCTATTCTCCACGTAGTTAGTAAATTATCAAGGCTGAATCTTCATAGACTTTCAATACCTAGGCCTTCTTTTCTAATGTTGCTTGTAGCCCCATAATGCATGCCTTATATTCTGCCATATTTTTGGTGCAATAAAAAATTATTCGAGTTATAAAAGGGTAATAATCCCCTTTTGGAGATATTAAAATTGCGTCGATTCCGTGCCCCAATGCATTTGATGCTCCATCAAAATACATTTTCCATTTAGATCCTTTCGATGGCTTTTTTTCTTTTTCAACTGTAATATTCTTTAAGTCTTTGTTAGGGAATTTGAAATCCAATGACTGATAATCGTCAAGTGCCCAACTTGCTAAGAATTCAGTAATGGCACTTCCTTTGATCACCTTTTAGCTTACATAAATGATATCATATTCGGATAATATAGCATGCCACCTAGCTATCCTTTCTAATAAAGCTGGCACTTCAAATAGATATTTGATTGGGTCTATTTTGGTGATTAGCTAGGCAACATGATACTCCATGTACTGTTAGAGTCTTTTTGTTGTCCACAGTAGAGCGTAACATATCTTCTCTATATGGGAATAATTTACCTTATAATCTAAAAATTTTTTATTGAGGTAATAGATTATCTGCTCTTTTTTTCCAGTCTCATCATGCTGCCCCAACACACAACCTATGGACCTTTCAAACACTAACAAATACAGGATCAAAGGTCATCCCAAAGTAGGCGGTACCAATATCGACAGATTAAAGAGATATTGCTTAACTTTTTGAGAGCATTTTGGCACTCACTGTCCCACTCACCAGGATTTTGTTTTCGCAGAAGTCAAAAAATTGGATCACACTTATCTGTGAGTTAAGATATGAATCTAGCAATGTAATTCAATCTCCCCAAGAAACTTTTTACTTCTTTTGGCATGCATGGGGATGGCAACTCCTGTATAGCTGTAATCTTATCCGGATCAACCTTAATTCCTCTTTCGCTTATGACAAAACCCAACAATTTTCTAGACCTAGCTCTGAATGTACATTTTGCAGGGTTCAGCTTTAATCGATATTTTTTTAGCATTTCAAACAACTTTCACGGGTCTGTTACATGACTTTTTTCTTAAGGGGACTTAGCAATCATGTCATCAACATATGCTTCAATTTCCTTATGCATCAGGTTATGGAATAGGGTGACCATTGCCCTTTGGTAAGTTGCTTCCTCATTTTTCAACCCAAATGGCATTACTTTGTAAAAAAATATTCCCCATATTATAATAAACATGGTCTTCTCCATATCCTCCGGAGCCATTTTAATTTGGTTATACCTTGAAAATCCATCCATGAAGGAAAATAAATAGTTTTTCATAGTATTATCAACCAGGGTGTCTATATGAGGGAAAGAAAAGTTATCTTTTAGGCTTGCTCGATTGAGGTCTCGGTAATCAACACACATTGTAACTCTTCCATCTTTCTTGAAAATTAGGACAATGTTTGCCACCCAGTCTGGATATTTCACCACCTTTAGAATTCCAGATTCAAACTATTTTTTAACCTCTTCCTTTATCTTCAACAACATCTCCGATTTCATTCTCCTTAGTTTCTATTGAACCAGTTTGCATTTCAACTTTAAGGGCAATTTATGAACCATAATCTTCGCATCCAATCCTAGCATGTCTTGATAAAAGCATGTAAAGATGTCTTGAAATTCATGCAGCAAACTTATCAGATCTTCTCGGGTAAAATCCTTTATGGCGACTCCTATTCTGATATCTTTCTTATCATTTTCATCATTACCTAAATTAATAATCTCAGTGGGCTCTTCATGGGGTATTATATGCTTATCTTCTCATTCAATTATTTTTAATAAATCAGAAGGTAAGATATGATCATCGATATTTTCTTCAAGATTAACCTCGTTTGAGCAAATAGTCTGTTCAAAATTAACCTCTGAATCCTGAGATTATGAATAAGGTATGAATGCAAAAAAATATTGAGATAAAAAATCATAAAAGAAATAGATTTAAGATAAGAAAAGAGCCAAGAAAGATTATATAAAGAAAAATTACATGCAATTTATTTTTTCTAATGATAAATTAAGATTTTGAATTCTTACAAAAAGATCTGTAGATAATAGAGTTCATTTCTTAGTTATTACTTTGGGATTAGCCTAAACACAATTTCTCAAAAACATGTCCAATTCCTTAAAACATATCTAGGGGGCATAGGTGAGTCCCACGATCCTCAGTGAACTCTTTATCATCTCTTTCAATGGCAGCACATAATGGTCCTTGAAGGCTTCATTGATCACTAGAACAATGTTCCTGGTTGCTTTATCTTTATTTTCTAGATTGACTCCTCTATAGCATAAAATTCCCTCTAACGAGGGGTAGAGAGATAATTTTGGCCTAACTGTTGGCCAACACCTAGAGATGGCTGATGGTTGCTTTCTTCTCATTCTCTTTTTTGATCTTCTTCTTCTAAACTTTTTCTAGCTTAAAGCCTAATCCATATTTGTTTTTCTTACCATTGACATTAATGGCCTGGCTGATTCCTTGCAAACGTCCTTTTCTAGCTCGAGCTTTTTTCTTCACTGTAAGCCTGAGACCCATGAGGGTGCTATTTGAAAATCTAAGTTTCAGGATTATAGACCTTTTCGTAATAAAAGTGGCGTTGATAATTTTAAAGGATCTGAAAGTGCACTGTTCAGTTTCAGTATTTATTTCAATGTAAAGGGTTTCAGTAGAAGTCATGGCCACAATGTTTTCTTCCTCAGATAAACTAATGAATTTTTCATTAACTATGAATTAACTTTTTAGGGCAAAGATGATGGGACAACCTTAGCAAAATGAATCCATGGTTGTCCCAACAAACAGTTATATGTTGGGACAATATCCATTACATGAAATTTGATCTCAAATGGGCAAGGGCCAATATCTAAAGTGATCAAGATAGTTCCCTTGATTTCTCTCTTGGTCCCGTTGAATGCCTTAACAATTGTATGGCTGTGCTTGATCTGACTGACATTAACTGGTAAGTGAAACAACATGATTAATAGCATTACATTCAAAGCTTATCTATTGTTAATGAGGATTTTAGGCAAAATGGTCCCTTTACAGTGAGTTGTGATGTGGAGAGCTTTTGTTGAAGTGCTGTCCCTTGGTGGGATCTCATCGTACTAAATGAAATGAAATTCTCAGCAATAATGTTATTTACTAGGCGATCCAGCTTATTTATGGAAATGTCTTGAGGAACATAAGCCTGGTTGAGCACTTTCAACAAAGTATTCTATTACGTTTCTAAGTTGAGCAGCGGCGTTAACATAGAAATCTTTATCGGTTGCTGCTTTAACTATTCTACTATACTATACTCATTGTGTTTAATGAACTTAAGAAATTCAGCAGCCCCTTTTTCCTTGATCGATTCCTGTAGTCTTACTACGTTATCATTGATAACTATTGCTTTTCTACATACCTATCCTTTTGAATTGGTTTTTGCACTTTTTTTACTAGTTTTTTGGTTATAAATATGACCATTTGTTATCACATGGCTTACCTTTGTTATGTCGATAGCCGCCAGTTAGCTTGTAACAGCTTATGGAGTTGTTATTCGACCATCATACTTTCATGGTACTTGTTTGTTATTTTGTTATGGGAATGGAGTTAGTGCTCTAATAATGAGTTTAGGAGTAACTTCAATTTTAGGCAGTGTGATCTTTGGTTAATTGTAATGAATGATAAGGGGGTGACTAACACCATAGGGTAATTGAAACAATCCTTCACCAGCCATGTTGATGGATTTTTCTTCATCTATTCCAACTTTTTTTAAAAAACCTAATTTCACCATTGTCTATCATTCTTTGGATTATGCCTAAAATTCTATGCAATTTTGCAAAGTGTGCCCTAACATTTTGTCAAATTTGCAAAGGTTAGTAGCAGGATCAGATTAACTTTTGCTACTTCCATGATCTCGACTAAAGATCCCTTTTTCAGTCAGGATTGTCCACACTTTTTCCATAAAAGTCCTAAGGTCTTAGACTTTTGACTTCTTTTGATCTTCTTTTTCAATAACCAGAGCATTAATCTTGGGTTCGATATGATCTGGTAAGGGATTTTCTGCCACATTAGGTGCTGAGCCATTATCAATTCGAAAGGTACCCTTCTTAAGAAAACTTTAAACTTTTTGCTTGAAGGGCGTATAGTTTTCGATCGAGTGACCTGCTATTGCATGTACTCACAATGTAGCTTTGGGTCATACCAACTACGGTAATTTCTTTCATATGGTTTGGAAAAGATTAGAGCCACTAACCGTGCCTCAAAAAGCTTATTAAACATATCTTTATAAGGGTAAGGAATGGGTTCATAACGAGATCTAGGTTGGTTGGCTCATTGCGTTGGTGGATTAACATTAGGTCTTGGTTGGTTTTATGGAGAAGGGTTCAAATCAGTGGTTTGAGTTGATGTTAAAAGATGAGCTCTGGGTATGTTAAGAGAGTAAAAATTCTAGGTTTGCTGTCTTTGGTTTTGGTAATACAGACGAGGTCCTTAGTGGTATGGTTGACTAACGTAGTTAACAGATAGAGCTATTTCTTCTTCTTTTCTATCCCTGGCTTTTTTCTAGTAAAAAACTCCCAGTCATGATTTTACTAGCCTTAATAGCTGTTTCAATCATCTCTCCTAAAATAACAAGATCGATAAAATTCTTAGTTGCATTCCTCACTAATTTATCATAATAATGGGGATGCAAAGTGCTCATGAATAGCATCATGGTTTTTTTCTCAGTTAGGGGAGGCTGAATCTGAGAAGCCATGTCTCTCTATCATTGTAAATATTCTTTAAAAGATTCGGTAGACCTTTTCTCCATATTCTGAAGAGTTAGTCTATTAGGCAATCATTCAGCCATATGTTTATATTATTGGAGAAATGCATTAGCTAAATCAGCCTAACATTGAATTTGAGTGCGATTCTGATCATTATACCATCTCGGTGCAGATCTAGACAAACTTTTTTAAAAATAGTGAATTAAAAGCTTGTTGTTTTAGGCGTAACTAGCCATTTTCTTGATGAACATTTTGATGTGTTCTTAAAGGGAAGTAGTGCCTTTGTACTTTTCAAACTTGGGCATTTTAAATTTCGATGGGAGGACTAAGTCTAGTACTAGACTAAGGTTGTCAACATCTACACTACTATATAATTTAGCCCCTTCAATGGCCTTTAGTCTCCTCTCAAAAAGCAATTTTTTTTTCTATCTTTGCTTCAACTTGCTCTTTACCCTTCTATTTATGCTTTACCTTTTCATCGATGCTAGGGCCTACTGATTCTTCTTGGGCAACTACAATTCTTGCACCTACCCCTTGTGAAAAGGCATCAGGATTAATGATGATGACTAGTGGGTTGGTAGCTGGGACATTTTGTTATAGATTTTGGATATTGGTTGGTTTCGCATTATGAGCATTAGCCTGTTTGTTCCTCAACTGGTACCCCCTGAATCCCTCGGTAAAGGTATCAGTATTCATCTCTAGCTGTTGATGAACTAGCTCCCTTACAAATAATAACTCCATCATCCTCATGATCTGAGCTTGTAGCTCTTTTTGCCTTTTAAGCGTGGCCTCTTGAGCTTGTCAATGACTTTCTTCTAATCTCTCTAATCTTGCCAAGTGATTTTTAGCTATTTTTCTTGTTTTAAGTTTAGTATGGTATTAATGAGCAGTTAGTGATTGAGTTGGTCTTTCTGAGTTTGCAATGTTGACCTTAAAAATTCCATATTTTTTGAGTTAAGTAATTTTCACTTATGAGCTAATAAAACTGATAATCATGTTTGTATGTATGTATACGTATGGGCATATGTATGTATGGTATGAGTATATAAATGCACTTGTTGGTACAATTGCTTTAACTAAAGATTCCAAACTTAGAAATTTTCATTAACTTTATGACAAATTACTTGTTCACATCATTGATCATGTAGGGATACATCCAAGGAAATTCTTAATTTGGTCATATTGTTTCTGAGCTTTATCCAAAAATTAAAGTAAAATGTCTCCATATAATCCTATACGATTAATTTGTATCTGTAAGTCTCTAATCCTCTCCACAATTTCCTTGCTTGGATAACGGCTGAGTGGATTTGCTCTGTAAGATGATTTGTGTATATTTGTCTGCCAAAAGAATTAGCTACCCATTGCTTGCCATCATTTTTAGCCCACCACAGTCTATTATCCCAGTATACATCTAGATCACGGCAAGCTTATGCCAAGGCACGAATATTATCTCCTTGCATTGTAATTCTAATCCTATCTCTACAATAGTCACAGTGAGACTTTGTCTTTCCTCAAGCAGTTGAGATACCCTTCCATGCTCTCGATCCAAGGTAGCTCAAAGTTGCTTATTCTTCTCCATAGACTTTTTTAACTTGAGACATGTACCAACATACTTTATTCTTTCTTTTTCCAAAATAGTTTGCCTAGCCTTTCCTTCCAAAGCTTTGGCTTTCCATGCTCTTAACTCTTTATGAAGCTCACATATTTCTTCTTTCATCCCCTTAGCAGTGCTATTGGAAATCTTGAATATCCCAGCAAGTTTCATTTTTTTGTTTTGTTTGACCCAGTCATTTTTTATTAAGTTGTACTTTTCTTTCATTTTTTTCAACTTCTTTTGCTTTTGTTTCCATTTTCATTCATAAGTAGGTAACTTCTTCTTAGAGCTGATGATTTTTGTTACTCATTCTTTTACGCTCTCTGGCAGCTTCCCCCTTAATCAAATTGATCTCGGATGGCATGACAAGTTCTAGCTGAATAGGTACTCAAGGAATGGTTCCATCTAAGTCAAGAATAATTATGTCACAACTCGAACTCTTCTTCAAGCATTATATCTTGGATTAGTCTTATCCGTGTATGAACTTAATCTTGACTCATACCTTTCTCTCCATTGTAAAGTGGCCATCTAAAATGACTTTTTATAATCCTCACTATGATATTCCAAGTCAACACCAGCCAAATTTGAAGTCATAGGAATGAATTACTGCGAACCATATTGCCTTCGGACTAATAATGGTGCATAACCCATGATGCCCTATATTTCGAGTAAAGGCACATATAGCAAACTACCACATCGATACACAACGTATTTTGGTGAAAAGCATGGTGCCCTCCATGTTATATCAGAAGAAGTTAAGTTTTTTTGCGTCTCCACTATCGTAAAATACCCTGGGGTGGATCCTCATGGATCTACAGGTGCGTACGACTTGAAATATTTTTTTGACTTAGAAATGTCTTCTTGATTGAGACTTTTCTTTCATGATGTGATAACAACAAGAATGTACAGATTCTCAACTTGTGATACAGTGAAGAGGACCATAAGACAAACTGCTCATCTTATTGGTCTCGGATGGCCATCATAAAATGCCCAACACTTAGAGTCACCACCGATCATTTTGGGCTAGGCATGATCGGATGCCTATTGAAACCTATGTTTTGAGTTACAAAACTTAAAACATCAATCTCGTGGTCTACGTAGTACAAAGATTCATCGTTTGGGTTTGGGAGTTGGTTATGCATGATAAGGTATGAACCTCTTCGTGATGCCCAAAATCGATACAACACTAACTATGTCTTATTTCAATTTTGATTCTTTTAATCTTAACTCATCATTATTTCGATATAACCCCTTTTAATGCATAAAGATACAAATTTAGGTTTTAATGAAAAATATTTAATCTCATGTTTTAATGAAAAAGATTTAAGAGAGATAGGGAATATAGAGATTTTCAATAAAATGACCTCTGGATTTTACTTTGAAAATAGAATGTTCCACTTTGGGCACTGAAGAGATACCCACGCGAAACATTACCTTTAATTTTATTTGAAATGATTTGAAAACATGAATACAAATAATCATCACAAAGAAATCATGTTAGTGAGGTAACAAATAAAGCAATATAACATGGATCATTCAATGTAATGAAAAGGATATTGGAATTTATCTCGCAATTGTCATCTATTATTTTGGAATAATCGAATCGATAATTTTTTTAGATGCATCCAAGTTTCTTGATTAAACAAGGTTTGTTTGACATATTCATGGGAATCCAAGAAGGAAAAAAGATTAATTATAGTTAAAAGATAGGGTTAGAGTATCCCTTTAGAAAGATGGGGTTGGAGTATCCCCATAGATGACAAGTAATTTTGACAAAAGAATATTTTTAGATCATGACAATTTTAAAAAACGGGGAGCATCCCCTCAAAAGATCAGGGTTGGAGTATCCCTATGGATGACAAATCATTTTGACAAAAGAAGATTTTTCAATCTCAATAATTTGGAAAAGTGGGGTTGGAGTATCCCTTAAAAAAGTTAAGGTTAGAGTATCCTCAAAAGTGATATGCCTGGCACTCTTTAAAAAAGTTAAGTTGGAAAACGTAAATTGACAAAACTTTGTGATTTAGAAAATGAGTGAGCATTTTGATGACTTTTGGCAAAAGAAATTATTGTGAATGAGGATGGTAAAGATGTCAAGTATGTTTGTGCCTTGATATAAGCTTATGGGAGGTCAAAGCATGTTCTCAAGGCTGATCGGGGCACTATAGTGACATTTGAATGTCTCGAAATGAAGCTCAGAGAAACAATTTAATTTTGACTATAACCAAAAATATGGGATAGCATCGCTCTATCTCGCTTCCCAACTTTATTCTAAATTGGTTTGAAGGCTTTAGAGGCTGGACAAGACACTGTTATAAAGGAAACTTGATCAGGGTCAACCTAAAAGTGTTCCCAATATCCCAAAAAGTCATTTTCCATGGAAATAAATTTTTAAGTTTGGATTGATTGTGCTGCTGGCAGAGCATATAAAGGACAAGGTGTGTTAGAATTTGAAAAATCATCTTAGATTCATTTGGTATCGAAAAATTATAAGTGATACCTTTTTTAAAAGGGAATTTCATGAATCTTTTAGGAAAAATGTTTGAAAATTTTGGAAAAATCATTTAGTGGATTTGAATAGCCCAAATAGAATACGTGTTTGGATTCTAGAGGTTCTAGATAGTTTAGATTTTAAAAATCATAAATCTCTCATCCGAAATGAGCTAGAGGTGAATAAAACATCATTTTAAAGATGATTCGACACACTTTGAGAGGAAAATATCAAAAAATTCATGAAAAATCATTTAGGATTTTAAAGTGATTTTTTACTTTCCAATAGTTGTGCTGCCAATAGGGGATAAAGCTAAGTAGGGGATAATTCATATTTTCTTTATGTTTACGAGTCTAAACTTGAGTCATTGACATTCGAACGTCCATAACTGAAGAAAAAAGTTGCATGAGCATCACGAACTTATTTGCATAGCCTCAGAGTAATTTGGGATGATGAAATAGCCCATTGGTCATACCAGTCAAGGTGTTGACTTAAAAACAAGGTACAAACATTTCAGGAACAAGTGTAAGGTCATTTCTATTGCAAAATCAAAATATTTGAGTTTGTTTAACCAAGATTCCAGATTTCGAAAACTTAATTTTCCCCAAGATATTTTGCTAACTTTAAGGAAAATGCTAAATCCATGCCAATCCTCATTGGTTAAGGTTAACATGCTTGGCTTGGGGAGGTTTTGAAAATCAGTTTTTGATAGCCATCAAACATGCATTTTGATAAGGGGAAGACAACAAACATACAAGGGGATAACACAGAATATGAATGGGGATGCTAACTTTACCAATGGTCTAGACAAAGGAAATGTTATACATTTTGACAGGAAAATGTTATGAAAGCTGAAAATGACAATGATTCATGAAAAGATGCAAGTTGATGCATAAATATGCTTGAAATATGCGAGGCTATGTTTCATACATGGATTAAGGATAACAAAATGCATGGATATGGCGTAAAATGCATGAGCAAGAGATATCAGAAGAATAAGGATGAAATAGAGCATTTTGCACATCAAAGGGGCATTAAGGCATCCAAATCCTAGACTACCATAACCAAAGGCCACGATAATGCATGAAAATCCTAAGAGGGTGATGGAAACATGGAGAACTCACTAAAATGATGAAGGTGCTAAAAAATAGAAAATTAAAGTGATAAAGTGAGAATTATACCAACAAAACTTCACTTTTTGACCAAATAATTTAAGCAGTGCATATGGCTTGAATTTCTCTCTTTTCCTTTTTGTGAATAACTAAGAAAAAGAGAGAAATTATAAGGTTTTGGTTTTGGTATGGATGAGGGTGATTTTTGGAGTATGTAATGGTTGGGAATGAGTGTTTTAGGGCTGTTTTTAGGTGGTGAGTGAAGAGCTACAGGATTTGATTTTTTAATGTAGGAATGTGTTTTAGAAGCTGAAATGAGCTGGAATCTAACTTTTTTAGTTGAGATATAAGTGGTCTATTTATACTAGCATTTTAGAGCCAATTTAGAGGTGTTTTTGGTCATTTCTCAAAGGGGACAAAGTGGTGTCAGCTTGGTGGCTATAGAGTGGCTATAGGGAGCAGTTTGCTGCCAATGTGATGGACATAGGGTAGTTGGTTTAAAAGCTGAAATGATTTTATAGCAAATAGGGTGGCTGATGTGATCTTAGTCAACAAACTGGAGAGTAAGGTGATCATGTGACATTAACCTTTTTTTTATCTAATTTAAACTTTTAAAAAAAATATTTTGATTAATTCAAAAGTCTAAATTCATAATTTAACATAAGTTTTGATCTTTTTTGGATATAAAGAAATAAGTTAAAATTGAGTTTTTGATCGACGATGGATGAGTCAAAAATGCTTGCACAATGGAAAACTAGCCCGATTGCTAAAAAAATTAGCCCAGATAAAATAAGGTGTCTGCAACTGCCCTTCTTTAACTATTGTTGAGTATTAGGAACAGGGCAAAGATAAATAGATGCTATTTTATCTGGGATGGAACGATACTCCTCATAACACTAGGGTGTTAGGTTTTCTAAGGTTTGATCCCCTTAAGCAGGTACAAAGTAACATGGATTTTTGATGTGGGTGCTACTAGCTTATGCGAGTTTTGACTTAAACTTTGGTGCCACTAGCTTGTGTGGGCTTTTATTCGAGTGCCGTGAGCTTGTGTGGGCTTTGACTTAGACTTGGGTGCCACCAGCTTGTATGGGCTTTGACTTGGACTTCGTGTCACTAACTTGTGTGCTTTGACTTGGGTGTCGCCAACTTGTGTAAGCTTTGACTTAACTTGGGTGCCACCAGCTTGTGTGGGCTTTGATTCAAGTGTCGCCAGCTTGTATGGGCTTTGACTTAGACTTTGGCACCACTAGCTTATGTGCTCTTTGACTTGGACTTGGTGCCACCAGCTTGCGCGGGCTTTAACTTAGACTTGGGTGCCACCAGTTCATGTGGGCTTTAACTTGGACTTGGTGCCACTAGCTTGTGTGAGCTTTGACTAGGGTGCTGCCAACTTGTGCAGGCTTTGGAAAGGGTGCCATTGACTTTTGGGTTTTGAAAAGGTTACCACTAACTTGTGGGCTTTAAAAAAGGTGCCGTTGACTTATGGGCTTTAAAGGGGTGCCATTGACTTATGGGCTTTAAAAAGGTTGCCACTAACTTGTGGGCTTTGAAAAAGTGCCACTGACTTATGGGCTTTAAAGGTGCTGGCAACATTTTTTGATAAACCTTTTAATACAAGTTTTTCTTAACAAAAGTTTATGATAATTTCCCAGTGAAAGGGTTTTGACATTAGTTTTTGACAAAATGCTTGGCAAAGCTTCTGACAAATGTTCTCGACAAAAGTTTATGGTGATAGTTTTTGGACAACATTTTCTTGATAGTGGCCCTTTGACAATAGTTTCTTGATAAAAGGGTTTTGACATAAAGTGATGAAAATAAAAGAACCTTACCTGAATGACACTTGGTTTGCGAAGCTTAGAGTAGTTACCAAGAATTCCTTAGAGGTTTAGTAAACTTAGCTTAGAGTGATATTGTAAAATGATGTTATATGATGGTAATGTGAATGCATGATGTGAAATGCTATCATGATTGCATGATGTGAAGTCTTATACGGGAGATAGCCATTGTTCTTCTTGTACGTCATTCAGACTCTCATAGGGATGGCGATTCATCATAGTTCAAGCAGGGATTAGAATTTTCTGGATTTCACTAGGGATCCTAAGTTGTCTCAGCTCCACTGGGATATAACAAAAATCTATTCTCAAGAATTTGGATCATTACATTTCCTGATTCGGGAGGCTCAATCATTTTCTTGACAATTGGAAAGCATTGCCAACAATTTGGAGAACATTTGACAGATTAGGTTGATGTCTCTAATTTTGATAGAACGCATGGGGTCGATTTTTGGTTAGTTTAAAATGGTTTTTTTTTTAGATCTGGCTTATGAAAGCTAGAAATGGTTTGATGTATGGTCATGCTGAACAAGTGCTTGGATGTGAAAAGCCCATGATTTTAACGATCAGGGTGTGAGCAGCATTCCCTATGCTTTTTTTTTTCCATTCAATGTAACATCGAGATGCATATTTTAGTTAATTATCGAACATTATTAACTAAATGAAAAGTGCAATGTGAATTGTACAAGGGTTAAAAGAAACAAGGCAATATTTATTCATGACAACAAAGAGATACAACTTGGTATACTATTTGACAAACAAATGATCCGATGGCAACAAGTATGATCTTTGGGTGGAAGATAACTATGACAATCATGACATGGATGTTCCTGAAATGCTTTTTAGGATCTTTCTCAAACAATAAATGTGACTAGAATGAGCTGATCTTTGGAAAATCTCTAAGAATGTTTTGCATTATCTTGTAGGTACCCTCAGTTTATACCTCATCACAATTGATATTCTAAAGTTGCCCTTACGGGTTTTTAACTATAGTTGGATTGGCTATCCAAATACCCTTGTTGGATTTTCATATAGACCCCTTTTTGTTTTTTTATTTCTTGTTTTTTTTATTAGTTTTATTAGTTTTTGTTTTGTTTATTTGTTTATTGTTTTTTTTAAGGATGCTTTTTCAAGTTTTCACCCCCTTTATGTAGTATTTCTTGATGGAATCTGAGTTGATTGGGTTGGACAAAACATTACCGTCCATTTTTGACAAGATTAGGGCCCTTTCGGACAAGGCTTGCTTCATGACATATGATCTTTCCCAATTAGAGGTCCATTTACCCCGTGCATCTTTGTGAATTGAGAGGATCTTCTTCAATACCAATTTGCCTAGTTGAAATTGTTATGTGTATATCTTTTTGTCATGGGCTCAGATCATGCATCTTTGATACATTTGACCATGGCAGATGGTTTTCATGCTTTTTTCGTTGATGAGGTTGAGCTAGTTGTATTTGTTCTTGACCTATTCATATTCTTCAAGTTTGGTTTCCATCAAGAATCTGAGAGAAGGGATCTCGACTTCGATCAGCAATATAGCTCCATCTCATAGATAAGAGAAAATGGGGTAGCACTCGTGGAAGTGCGAACTGAGGTTCGGTGGGCATAAAGTACAACGAATAGCTTCTCATGCCAGTTTTTGGAAGTCTCAACCATTTTTTCAATTATCCTTTAATGTATTTGTTGGCTACCTCGACTGCCCTATTCATCTTTATGTGACAAGGGACAAAATTATGATGCTGGATCTTAAACTATAGGCAGACCTCTTGTATCATTTTATTGTTTAAGTTGCTTGCGTTGTCTGTGATGATTTGGTTTGGGAGGCCATATCTACAGATGATGTCCTGCTTAACAAACTTTAGATGGTCGGTCTAGTGACATTAGCAAATAAGGCAGCCTCTACCCATTTGGTGAAATAGTCGACTGCTACTAAGATAAAACAATGCCCTTTAGAAGCTTTAAGGGTGATTGGCCTGATCACGTCATTGCCCACATGGAGAAGGGCCATGGGGTTGTCATGACATGAAGTGGCATTGAAGGGACATGGATCTTGTTAACATAGATTTGACACTTATGGCATTTTCGGGCATAATTGATGCAGTCTCTCTCGAGGGTCAACCAGTAATAACCTACTCTCATGATTTGCTCAGCTATCTAATGTCTGTTAGCATGTGTGCCATAAATCCCTTCATGAACTTCTTCTAGGATCTTTTTGGCTACAGGAATGACAGCACATCTGAGCAATACTTGATCGTGACTTTTTTTGTATAAGATTTTTCCATTGAGAATAAATCCTATAGCCATCCTTTTGATAGTCCTTTTATCAGTTTCGATTGCATGTTTAGGATATTGCTAATCTTTGATGTAACAAAAGATGTCATAATACCACAGTAGGCCACCTTTCTCTTTTTCGACACTATGATAATGAATTGAAGTTATGTAGATGCTCATCTAGACAGGAGCAATGTCTGACTCTTGGTACTTTAAACATGGATGACAAAGTAGCTAAAGCATCCGCTATTTGGTTCTCTTCTCGAGGTAAGTTTCAAAAACTAATATTATCAAATTTTTGCTTGAGGTCTGCTATCAGCTTCCCATATTGCATCAGCTTCGCATCATGAGTTTGCCATTCTCCTTTCAATTAGTAGATGACTAGGACTGAATCACGGAACACCTATAATATCTTGAAATTCCTCTCAATGGCTACTTGAAGCCTCATGATACAAGCTTCATATTCTGTAATATTATTAGTGCAGTCAAAATTTAGCCTTGCCATGAACAGATAATGACTCCCATCAGGCGACATCAATATTGCCATAATTCTATGTCCTAAAGCATTTCATGCTCCATCAAATACATCTTCCAGGATTGATCTTGGTTGGAAACGTCTTTATCTTTAGAAATGCATATTAGATCTTCATATGGGAAGTAAAAACTGAAGCGTTCATAGTCATCTTCTGCTCAACTTGTCAAAAAGTCAGCTATCACACTGCCCTTGATGGCCTTTTGACTGACATAGGTAATGTCGTATTCAGAAAACAGGACTTGCCATCTAGCTAGCCTTCCTAATAGTGTAAGGGCTTCGCATAGGTATTTTATAGGACTAAGCCTTGCAATCAACCATGTGGTGTGATAGAACATGTATTGCTCGAGTCTCTTGGTTATCCATACTAAAGCACAACATAACTTTTTGACTGCAAAGTAATTGCACTCGTATTCTATGAACTTTTTGCTTAAGTAGTAGATTGCTTGCTCCTTTTTTCCTGACTCATCATGCTACCCTAATACACAACCCATAGACTTGTCAAAGATTACCAAGTAAAGGATTAAAGGTTGACCAAGCATTGGCGGTACCAACACTGGTGGGCTTGACAAATAATGTTTGACTTTATCAAAAGCTTCTTGACATGCCTCATTCCACTCTCCTGGATTTTGTTTACAAATGAGCCAAAAGATGGGTCACATTTGTCAGTGAGCTAGGATATGAATCTAGCAATTAGTTTAGTCTCCCTAAAAAGCTTCTTATTTCTTTTTAGGTTTGAGATGGTCGCATATCTTGAATGGTTTTAACTTCGTCTGGGTTAAAATCCCTTTTTCATAGACTATAAAGCCTAGAAGCTTACCCAAAATAACTCCAAAGGTACACATGGTAGGATTCAATTTAAGTTAAACTCTTTATAGCTGTTCAAAAAATTTTTGAAGGTCTATGACAGGCTTATCCTCTTTTGTTGACTTGGCAATCATGTCATCAACGTAGACCTCAATTTCTTTGTGTATCATGTCATGGAATAGGGCTACCATGGCCCATTGATAAGTTGCCCCAGTATTTTTTAGTCCAAAGGGCATGACATTACAGCAAAATATCACCCATATGGTTATAAAAGTTGTTTTTTTTCCATGTCTTTAGGTGCCATCTTGATTTGGTTATAGCCTAAGAATCCATCAATGAAGGAGAACAAAGAATTTTTGGCTATATTGTCTACGAAAGTGTCAATATGGGGTAGTGGGAAGTTATCTTTAGGACTAGCTCGATTTGAATCTCGATAATCAACATACATTTGTACTTTGCCATCTTTATTTGGGACTAAGACTCTATTGGCAACCCATTCTGGATATTTGGCTACTCTAATATACCATGCCTCAAACTATTTCTTGACTTTCTCTTTAATTTTAAGGAGCATTTTTGGCTTCATCCTCCTTAACTTTTGCCAAATTGGTTTCCATGCAGGCTTGATGGAAAGTTTATGGACCACTATATCAATGTCTAGTCCTAACATGTCTTGATATGACTAAACGAATACATCTTGATATTTTGGGAGTAGGTCTATTAGGTTGGTCCTAGTTGTCAACTTTATTAAGGTTTCAATTTTAACCTTTTTTTGATCCTCTTAAGTACCTAGATTTATTACTTCCATTGGGTCTTTATGAGGCAAGATCTACTTTTTCTCTTGCTCAACTAATCGTAAAAGGTCTAAAGGTATGGAGCTTTCTTCAAAATCTTTTTCAAGATTAACTTCACTAGTGCAAATTGATTGTTCAAAATCGATCTTCAAAGACCCATCAGACATATCCATCTCACTGTTGTCAGGACACTTGAAAGGTTAAAGAAATAAACATTTCAAAAGGCACACACAACTAAAGGATTTGGATAAAAATGAAGAGAAAAGAGTAATGGAGACAAAAAGGTTAAAAAGTTATACACAATATGGAATGATATATGCAAAAGTCATTTAATTGATAATGTTTGATAAAAAATACCTCTTACATAGGATACTTATTTGCCTTTAGGCGAAGGCATATAGGTTTTCATTTCTTGATGTTATATGAAAGGGATAGGAAAAGTACAAAGGCTTTAGTCATGACCTTGTCATCAAAATTAGGTCTCAGTAGAAGGACACAAATTTTATAGCTTGGTATCTTGGAGATAAAGGATGTTAAGTGCTCTGTTTAGGATGACCAAGACATCTTTAGCCTTTTGCTCTTCTGGTTGGCTTGGATCAATTCGTCCTCTTGAATGAAATATCTCATGGAGAGATGAAAACATTGTCATCTTTGATTCCTCCTCTTGACCCAATGATCGTGCCATCTCTTGGTTGCAGACCTTCTTTTCTTGCTGCTTTCTTGAGTATGCATTAGCCTTGAATCTTAAGCTTCTTTTGTTGGCTTAAGTGGTGACCTATAGGACTCAGGCCATCCCTTAGAGATTCTTGCCAAGCCCTTTTCTAGCATAAGAACCTTTGCCAACGATCATTTTTAAACCTGAATGGGTACTCTTTAATATATGATGTTTAACTATTAGCAATCTTTCTCCCACAAATGTTGCATTAACGAACTCGAAGGATTGGAAATATGACTCTGGTGCATCCTCATTAGGCTATATGTAGATATCCTCAGTGAAAGAAGTGGCAATCATTTTTTCTTCAACTCCAATGGTGATTGCTTTATCATTTACCATAAATTTGAGCTTTGATGAAGAGAGGATGGGATGGCTTCGGCGGAGTGTATCCATGGCCTTCCTAATAGGCAATTGTAAGAAGGATTAATAACCATAACTTGGAAGTCAACTTTATATGTACATGGACCTATTTGAAGTTGGATTGTGATATTTCCAATTACTCCACGACACGTACCATCAAAAGCTCAGACTATGGTGTGGCTACTCTTGATGTTGGATTGATCGATAGGGAGTTTACTCATTGTAGTCATAGGCATAACATTAAGGGCTGACCCATTGTCTATAAGTACTTTAGGCAAAATGTGTCCCTTGTAATGGGTAGTGATATGTAGAGCTTTATGACTACCTCTGCCTTTGGGTGGGGTCTCATCATCAGTGAAGGAGATATAATTATCGTCCAAACACCTTTGACGAGAAAACAAAATTTTTTCATTATTTGCAAACTAGCCCTTAAACTTTGAGAAATTACAAAATACTCCCTAAAGTGTGAAAAATACCTAAAGTGTGGTGTGAAATACCCAAAATTAATTTTCAAGTTATCCATGAAGCTTTTGGTCAAATCCTTTGACCATAAAACAAAGAAACTTCTATCATTTGCAAACTAGTCCCTAAACTTTTAGACATTTGCAATTTAGTCCTTAACAAACTAAAACCATCATGAAAATGCATCATTAAGGCATGAAATCAGCTTGGAATCAGTAGCAAAACATAGAAAAAATACTCGTTGAGATTCAGCCAAACATATAGGTCTAAACAAATTTTTTTTATTTTTTATGAATTAGCCCTTAAACTTTTTGTATTTACAAAATGACCCCAAAAACACACATACAAATATGAATTTTGGCCAACACCTAAACAACCGACCAACCATTCTTTTTTAAACTCAATAATCACATATTCATATTTCATTTAACACAAATTAGCACCATTATATGATAAAATTACAAAAATAAGCACATAAACATGTATTTTCACCATAGAAACAAGAAAATACTAAAAGAAATAAAATATATATATATATACGAACATATATAGGACAAACACAACACCAAAACCAACATCATATCAACATAAACATGATTTATGGAGAAAAATAATTTACTAACAAGGAAAAAATAAAAAAATAAAATCAAAGAAATTAGTTCATGGCCATTATGCTTAATCTTTCAACATGGATAAAAAAAAAATCCATCAACTTAAGCACATTTTTGGCTCACCAAAGAAAAGAAAAATGTATCAAACAAATAAAAATTCAAAGATTAAAGTGGAGCTTTACCATAACGAAGCTTTGAAATCTTTTTTTAGGTATTTTCTTTTTTTTTTCAACTTCTTTTAGGCTTCCTAAAAACTCCTAAAAACCACTATGAAATAACATCCTCCCCCATTTATAGGGAGAGGATTTAGCCAAGGAGGATTTCCATCCTCCCTGGCTGAAAGTTTCAAGCCATTTTCAATAGAATTTTCTTTTATTTATTTTTTTAATATTTTTTGATGTTAAGTTTGCTTGTT
>JBBYHO010453800.1:0-24699 GCA_038382025.1 Adansonia gregorii
ACACTTAATGCATTTGATTTGTGAAACACTCATCAATGAATCAAATATGATTTTCAAGCATGTGATGAGTTATGAAATGATATTTATCAGGGTTTAAAAATGATAAAATTGAATGATTTCAAGTTAAAACTCATTAAGGAGACCAATTTTGCATTTAAGAACCAAAAAAGCACGAAATTGACCAAATTCATTACTTGTATTGATATAAGAGGCTTTTGTATCAATATACAGAGTGATGTATCAAAACAAAGTTCATTGTATCGATACAAGTTGGGTTTTTCTAGTCTTTTGTTTATTGTATCAACACAAGACTCTAAGTATCGATGCATGCCTTAAGATTTTCAAAAAAATGCTTAGAAAAATATGCAATTTGGCATTCGAAAACACATGATTTTATATTCTAATGCAATCTTTTCAATTTAAGCATTTAAAACTCATATGAATAATCAAATTTTAGATTAAAATGACTTTTAAAATCAAGTTTGAATGAATTATCATATTAGGTCACATAAGTAAAGCAATATGCAACTAAAAGATTTTCATTCAAACCACATATTCACAAGTTTAAAAAGTATTTCCAATGTTTACCAAACTTGTTTAAGCCATAAATCATGAACTTACAACATAATCAAACATCTTAAGTCTCATGCAAGCATATTTGAATATAAAGCTAACCATAACATGAAAAGCCAAGATACATATCAAAATTTCAAAGCTTAGAGGTTACCCATCACACTTCTTTAGGTGTCTAAAGTATCCATTTGTATTGCATTGCTCCTTATTGCTCTAACACAACTATGAGAGACTTTCACTTTATTTTAAGTACCCAAATTGCTTTGGGTCCATAAATGTTAGTCTCAAAGCCTCATGTTCCCTTAGGAACCCGTACTTTCATCCTTTTCTTGATAGGACAAGTATGCAAATTATGACGATGAAAATTGCAATGTGAGCACTTGGTCATATAAACTTGGAAATATTCATCTAAAATAGTTTTCTTTTCTTATTCCAAGCTTTCAATCTTTCTTTTTAAATCAAAATTGATTTTCTTTAAGATGTTAATTCTTATATTGGAGTCATTAAAATAATTTTTTAAATCTTTTTTATTCTTTCAAACAAGTTTTGATTTTAATAGTAAATTATTTTCTTGCGTTTAAAGTTCATTTCCTTAAACTCAACTACAAGATCATCCAATGCATCTTGTAACTGATTAAATGAATAGGAATTTAAATTTGGAGAGTTTGAGGATACCTCAACCTTATCAAGAGCCATGAAGCAAAGGTTGCCAATTTGGTCTTCCTTGGAGTCATCATCATCAGAAGAGTCACTATTGCTCTAAGTTCCTCCAATTTTTTCTTCTTCTTTTTTTAATACTGGGTAATCAGATTTGACATGGCCGAATTTGTTGCAATAGTAGCACACTACCTTATTAACCTTTTTAGATTAGGATGATTTGCCTTTATCTATCTTTATGAATTTCTTAAATTTGTTGGCAAATATGATCATCTCCATATTTTCACCATCTTTATCATTGTCATCCTCTTCCTTACTTATGGAAGCCTTCAATGCAACTTTAACTTTTCTTGGCTGCTTCTTTCCATGATTTATCTTTATTTCATATATGAGGAGAGATCTGATGAGCTCATCTAAGGTAAGGAGATTGAGGCCCTTTGATTCCTTAATTGCAGTCACTTTGACTTCCCATGACTTAGGAATGTTATTCAACATTTTTTTGACCATCACCTTGTTGGGATACACCTTTTTGAGACCCTACAAGGCATTTACAATGTCCATGAATCTATCAGACATCTCCTTAAAGCTCTCATCCAGTTTCATTTTAAACATCTCATTGTTTATGTTGGACTCTTTGACTTGATTGGTTCCTTCATGTGTGATAACCAACTTATCCCATATCTCTTTGGCATTATCACCCAAAGGCACCCTATTGTACTTATTAGGGCATAAGACACAAAAAAGTGTGTGCATGGCCTTGGCATTGAGTGGAACCATCTTAGTGTCTTTCTTATCGTATTCTTATTCTTCCTTAGGAAATTTAAGATCACCTACCATTGTTGAGAAGAGTAGGCTTTTCATGATTATCTTCCAAACTTGATAATCATTTTCTTGGATAGATAGGCTCATCCTTGTCTTCCAATATCCATAATCTTTATCATTAAAGAGAGGAGGCTTTACTATTGAATGTCTTTCTTGGCCCATACAGAAAATATCCCCACTAACCATTTGTTTGTCTTTTAAGGATCTTTGCTCAAAGGTGTTATGCCTATAGGAATAGGACATAAGCTCTAATACCAATTGTTAGATCTTTTAATGGTGAATGAATTCAAAAAGAGGGTGAATTAATTTCTTAAAACTTTGGTAAATTAAAACTTTGATAAATAAAATTGAGAAATCTAAACAATAAACTTTAGAGTGCAAGTTAGTGAATAGAAATAAACAATTAAAAATAAGGGAAAAGAAGCAAACTCAATGATTTACAGAGGTTTGGCCTCAATTGCCTACATCCTCTATCTCGACCTCACTTGCCTAGGATTTTCATAATTCACTAACATGAATTATCTACATTTCAAGGACAAAATATAACCTTTACTCTCCATATCTTTCAAAGATAAGATAAAAACCTCTACTCTCTATCTGTTATGGCTAAAATAGAACCCTCTTTCATTACCTTTGAAAGCTAAGTAGAAACGTTTTCTACTTTTTAATGGCTAAGTAGGAACCTCCACCTTTTACAAGGATTTAAGTATAAAAAATTAAGACCTCCAAAGGTTAGGTGTTTACAAGAGTTTTGGCTCGAGGAAAATATGTATCTAAAGATAGAAAATGAAGAATACAAAGGTAGGATGATTTGATCCTATATCAAGATAAACTACTTAGCAAAAATGATGGAAAAGATGAAAAATATGACCCTAAGCACAATCTCTTGGTTCTTCCTTCTTGTTGAAGGTGTTGAGAGACTTTTTTATAGCCTTGATCATGATTATAGTCATTAGAGATATTTGGTGAAAAAACATAGCTATTGAATCTGTATCCATATAATTGAGTAGGTATCAACACATTATATTTAACGATCTAAAATATGACTATTGAATAGTGATGTATTGATACATAATGATTTGTCTTGATAAAAAATAGTGCTATATTGATATAGAATAATCAATCTCGATACATGAACAGTGATTTCTGCATGTTAAGGTTATTTAGCTACTACCAAGTACTATATCGATACATACATAGAGTGTGTCAATGCATTCATTTGAAAATCAATTTTAAGAGGTTTTTCATGACTTTAAAACATGTAAAACTTATCTAAAAGGTGTTGTATATAAAAGTATGCATTAAGAACACATTTTTGAGTGGTTGAAGGAGTTAAAACACATTCTAATATTTTTCAAAGTGTTTACAAAATATTTCATGGAATACTAATCTTGAAAATATCTAAACATAAGCTAATAAAGCTTAAGTTTTAGTTATATCAAAACTGAGATTAGTTCAAAGCTAATATGGCTAACACATCAAAAGATACACGCATGGATTCTAGTAAGAATCTCTATTCCTTTATTCATTCGGCATCACAAACACCTTATCCTTATTAGGATACACGATATTAATGCTTTGGTTTTACAGGAAAAGCTTTTTCTTTCACTATTTTCTTTAGATTAAAGTTCATTTGTCAAAGGCAAGCATGGATTTTTGTAATAACCACCATTCTTTTCACAATTAAGCTCCATAAACACATTCTCTTCATTGGAATACATGATATTGATGCTTTACTTGCAGAAGATAAGTATTTCATTCATTTATTTTTCTTAGAATCAAAGTTTGTTTGTCAAAAGTGACAAACATAGATTCTTGTAATAATCTCTATTCTTTCATGATTTGACATATTCTACTCATTGAGATACATGATGTTGGTGCTCTGGTTTGGCAAAAAAAGCATTTTTTTCTTTTATTTTCATTATAATCTAAGTTCATCTATCAAGAAAGACAAACATGGATTTCTATAATACTCTCCATTCCTTTCATGATTGGGCATTGTAAACATGTTCTCCTCATAGGGATACATAATATTGATTGTTTATTTTTGCAACAAAAGCTTTTTTTTCTCACCATTTTCCTTCGAAGCAAAGTTCATCTATCAAAAGAGACAAACATGGACACTTCCAATAATCTTTATTCATTTCATGATTGGGCATCGTAAACACATTCTCCTTATTAGAATGTATGATATTGATGCTTTGGTTTTGCAAGAAGAGCTTTTCTTTCCTTCATTTTCCTTATAATTAAAGTTTATCCGTCAAAAGAGACAAACATAGATTCTTGTAATAGTCTCCACTTTTTTCATAATTTAGCTTAATCAACACATTCTCCTTATTGGGATACATGGTATTGATGCTTTGGTTTTGCAAGAAAAGTATTTCCTTCCTCTAATTTCCTTAAAATTAAAGTTTATTCATCGAAAGAGACAAACATGGATTTTGATAATAATTTCTATTTTTTTTTCATAATTGGGCATCATAAACACATTCTCCTCTTTGGGATATATGATGATGCTATGGTTTTGCAAGAAAAGTTTTCCTTCACTCCATTTTTCTTAGAATCAAAGTTCATTTGTCAAATGGGACAAGCATGTGTTATTGTAATAATCTCCACTATTGTCATGATTGGGCACCATAAATTTATTCTCCTCATTAGGATACATGATATTGACGCTTTGGTTTCGTAAAAAAGCATTTTTTTCCTCTTTTTTCCTTAGAATCAAAGTTTGTCTGCTGAAAGAGACAAACGTGGATTTTGGTAATAATGTCCATTCTTTTAATCTTCGCATTAGGATACAAGATATTTATTCTTTGATGTTGGAAGAAAAGCTTTTCTTTCCTTTATTTTCCTTAGAATCAAAGCTCGTTCATCAAAAAAAGCAAACACGGATTCTTGTAATAAGCTCTATTCCTTTTATGGTTTGGCATATTAAAAACATTCACCTCATTGGGATACAAGATATTAATGCTTTGGTTTTGCAAGAAAAGCTTTTTTTCCTTCATTTTTCTTAAAATCAAAGTTCATCCATCAAATGTGATAAACATGCATTCTTGTAAAAATCTACGCTTTTTTCATGATTCATGACGATAAACACATTCTCCCTATTAGGATACATGATATTGATGCTTTGGTTTCACAAGAAAAGTAATTCTTTCCTTCTATTTTCTTTAAAATCAAAGTTTATCTATCGAAAGAGAAAAATATAAATTATGGTAATAATCTTCATTCTTTTAATGATTAGGCACTATAAACTCATTCTCCTCATTAGGATACAAGATACTTATTCTCTGATTTTGCAAGAAAAGCTTTTCCTTCCCTTGTTTTTCTTGGAATCAAAGCTCGTTCATTAAAAGGAACAAACTTGGATTCTTGTAATAATTTTTGTTCCCTTTATGATTTTGGTAGTAAAAACATTTGCCTTATTGGGATACATGATATTAATGCTTCGTTTTTTCAAGAAAAGCTTTTTTGTCCTCCATTTTCCTTAGAATCAAAGTTCATTTGCCAAAAGAGATGAACATAGATTCTTTCAATAACATTTATTCTTTTAATGATTCAGCACCATGAACTCATTTTCCTTATTGGGATACATAATATTGATGTTTTGCTTTTACAAGAAAAGCTTTTCTCTCCACCATTTTCCTTAAAATCAAAGCTCTTCTACCAAAAAAGACAAACATTAATTTTTGTAATGATCTTTATTCTTTTTATGATTGGGCACCATAAACATATTTTCTTTATTAGGATACATGACATTGATGCTTTAGTTTTAAAGGAAAAATTTTTCTTTGCTCTATTTTTCTTAGAATCAAAATTCGTTTGTCAGAAGATCCAAACATGGATTTCGGTAGTAATCTCGATTTTTTCCATGATTTGGCACCGTAAACACATTCTCCTCATTAGAAAACATAATATTGATGCTGTGGTTTTAAAAGAAAAGCTTTTCCTTTCATAATTTCCTTAAAATCAAAAGTCATTTGTCAAAAGTAATGAACATGGATTTTTGTAATAATCACCGTTCATTTCAAGATTCGACTCTATAAACACATTTTTCTCATTGTAGTCCATGATATTGATGTATTGGGTTCAAAAGTAAAGCTTTTCATTCCTCTATTTTCCTTAGAATCGAAGTACATCCGTCAAAAAAGATAAACATGGATTCTGTTAATAATCTCTATTATTTTCATGATTCAGCACTTTAAACACATTTTTCTTATTAGGATACACGATATTGATGCTTTGGTTTCGCAAGAAAAGCTTTTCTTTCCACCATTTTCCTTAGAATTAAAGTTTATCTGTCAAAAGTGACGAACATGGACTTTTATAATAATCACCATTCTTTTCACGATTTGGCTCCATAAACATATTCTCTTTATTAGAATACATGATATTGATGCTTTGGTTTCACAAGAAAAAAATTTTATTCTATCATTTTCCTTAGAGTCAAAGTTCATCCGTCAAAAGAAGGCAAACATGGATTCTGGTAATAATCTCCATGCTTTTCATCATTGGGCACCATATTCACATTCTACTCATTGTGATATATGATTTTAATGCTTTTATTGTTGAAGAAAAGCTTTCTTATACACCATTTTCCCTAAAATTAAACTTCGTTTATCAAAAGAGACAAACATAGATTCTTGTAATCATCTCGATTCTCATGATTCAGCTCCACAAACATATTCTCCTCATAAGGATGCATGATATTGGTCACTTGGTTTCACAATAAAAGCATTTTTCCTTACTTTTCCTTAGAATCAAAGTCATTAGCTTAAAAAGACAAACATTGATTATCGTAATAGTCTCTATCTTTTTAATGTCTTAGCACAGTAAAAACATTTTCCTCATTACCGTAGATGATATTGATGCTTTTGTTTTGCAAGAAAAGGTTTTCTTTCCTTGATTTTTCTTAGAATTAAAGTTTATCCATCAAAAGGGACAAACATTAGTTCTTGTAATAACCTTATTTCTTTTCATTGTTAGGCAGTATAAACATATTCTCTTTATTGTGATACACGTTATTGATGCTTGAATTTTGAAAGAAAAGCTTTCTTTTCCTTTATTTTCCTTAGAATCAAAGTTAGTTCATCAAAAGAGACCAATGTGAAGTCTTGCAATAATCTCCATTCTTTTTATGATTGGGCATCATCAACACATCTGTTTAATGGGATACACAATATTAATGCTTTGTTTTGCAAGTTTAACCTTTTTTTCCTTTATTTTCCCTAGAATCAAAGTCCATTTGTCAAAAGAGAAAAAATACATTATTTTAATAATCTCTATAGTTTTCATGATTAGGCATTATAAACACGTTCTCCTGATTAGGACACATGATACTAACGCATTCATTTCTCATGTGAAGTTTTTTTTTCCTCCATCAACCTTAAAATCTAAGTTCATTGGTAAAATGAAGCAAAATGGATTCTTATGATAATCTCTATTCTTTTCAAGATTAGGCACCATAAACATGTATACTCATGGGATGCACGATATTGATGCATTCATTTTACAAGAAGAGCTTTTATTTCCTCCATCTACCTTAGAATCTAAGTTCATTCATCAAAAAAGACTAATATGGATTCTTGTAATAATCTCCATTCTTTTCATGATTTGAAAACATAAACACATTTGCCTTATTAGGATACATGATACTAATTCTTTGGGTTTGCAAGAAAAGTTTTTCTTTCATTCATTTTCCTTGGAATCAAAATTTATCCATCCAAAGAGGCAAACATAAATTCTTATAATAAATTATTGTAGTAATTTCCACTCTTTTCATAATTCAACTTTATCAACACATTTTTTTCATTGGGATACATGATATTAATGCTTTGGTTTCGTAAGAAAAGCATTTATTTCTTCCATTTTCCTAAGAATCAAAGTTCTTTTGTCAGAAAAGACAAATATAGATTCTAGTAATAATTTCCATCTCATTCATGATTAGGAATAATAAACACATTCTCCTCATTGACATGCATGATGTTAATGCTTTAGTTTTGCAAGAAAAGCTTTTCTCTCCTCCACTTTACTTAGAATCAAAGTTCATTTGTCAAAAGAGACAAACATAGATTCTTGTAATAATCTGGGCACTTTTCATGTTTGAGCACCTTACACACATTCTCCTCATTGTGATACACAATATTGATGCTTTATTTTTGCAAGCAAAGGTTTTTTTTCCTTCATTTTCCCTATAATCAAAATTCATCCATCAAAAGAGACAAATTGGATTCTTGTAATAATCTCCATTTTTTTTATGATTAGCCACCCTAAACTCATTTTCCTTCTTGGAATACATGATATTAATGCATTCATTTATAAGAAAAGCTTTCTTTCCTATCATTTACCATAGAATCGAAGTCATTCACCAAAAGAAATAAACATGGATTCTTTTAATAATCGCCATTCTTTTTGTGATTTGGCACTGTAACCACAGTCTACTCATTTGTATACTTGATATTGACGCTTTGGTTTTCCAATAAAAGTTTTTACTTTCACCAATTTCCTTAGAACCAAAGCTCATCTGTCAATGAAGGTAAACATGGATTTTTATAAAAATCTCTATTATTTTCATGATTGGGTACTGTAAACATGTTCTTCTAATTAGGATATATGATATTGGTGCCTTAGTTTTGAATGAAAAGCTTATCTTTCCTCTATTTTCCTTAGAATCAAAATTCATCCGTCAAAAGAGACAAGCATGGATTCTTGTAATAATCTCCATTCTTTCCATGATTAGGCACCATAAGCATGTTCCCCTCATTGCCACACACAATACTGATTCTTTGGTCTTGCAAGAAAAGCTTTTCTTTCCTCTATTTTCCCAGGAAACAAAGTTGTTCAGTTAAATGAGACAAATATAGATTCTTGTAATAATCTCCATTCTTTTTATGATTGGGCACTATAACCACGTTCTCCTCATTACCATACATGATATTGATGCTTTGGTTTTGCCAAAAAAGTTTTTTTCCTCTATTTTACATAGAACCAAAGTTCATTTGTCAAAAGAGACAAGCATGGACTTTTATAATAATCTCCATTCTTTTCATGATTGAGTGCTATCACTACCAAAAAGTGCTTAACAATGATATAAAATTTTTCTACCATAATTTCCTATCATTAATATAGTTTAATAGTAATGGAATAGTGACGGAGTTGTGATGAAAAATTTCTTTAAATGAGAATTATTCCTTGTGACAGAAATTAGTTACAAACTTGTGATAGAAAAGTGACGGCGTTAATATTTAGTCACAAAGTCTAACATTGAGTTTTGGCTGCAATTAAAATTAATTTCCTGCCAACATTTTGTTATAGAAACTTCTGTCACAATTTTTGAAATCATAAATAGTGATGGTACTTAGTGATAGAATTGTGATAGATTTAATTTGTTTGTTTGTTTTTTTTAAAAATAATTATTTTTTATAAATAAAAAAAATGTTGTAACAACTTTTGTGTCAAAAAGTCTGTCATTTCGTGCATGACAGATTATTTGTGATGGAATTTTACGTCACAAGGATTGAAATTATACATAGTGACAAAATTTTGTGATGGATATGTGATAGATCAATTAACTTACTTTTTTTAAAAAAGTGACTTTTTATAAATAAAAAAAATGTCATAGTGATAAATTTAGTGATGGAATTTTTTTTACCAATTTAGTGATAGGCTATTTGTGATTAGTGACAGAAAATGTGATCACAAAGTTAAAAACACAGTAACCCAATTTAAAATTTATAATCTATATAATTTTTAAAAAAAATTAAATTTATTGTTTGACAAAAATATTTTATTTAATTAATTATTTTATCTAATTTAAGTAGATCTTTTAAAATACGCAAAAAGATTCATTTATAAATAAATAAATTATACTAATATTATATATAATTATTAAAATTAAAATATTTATTTACAAATTAATTATGCTAATGAATCTTATGCATAATTTATTGTTAGTTTGTGGCAGAATTTAATTTTGTAACAGAATTTAGTAATAGAAATTGTGACAAACATTAAAATTTTGTGACATAATATGGTGATGAATAGTTGCCCGAGTTAGCCAAATTTGTGATGGCAATTTAAGTGTTTTGTGACAGAATTCCTGCTACAAAGTTTGTGACAGAATCAGTCAAATTCTTGACAAAAATTATTAGTGAGGGAGTATTAGTAACAAATAAAAATTGTCACTAATTCCATCACTAAATGAAAATAATGACATATTGTTAGCATTCTATGATAGGTTTTTTTTGTCACTATTTAAGCAATTTTTGGTAGTGTATAAACATGTTATCCTCATAGGGATACATGATTTTGATTGTTTGATTTTGCGAGAAAAGCTTTTCCTTCCTCCATTTTTCTTAGAATTAAAGTTCATCTGTCAAAAGTAACAAACATAGATTCTTCTAATAATCCACATTCTTTTTCATGATTCAGCTCTAAAAACACAATCTCCTTATTGGGATGCATGATATTGATGCTTTGGTTTGGCAAGAGAAGCATTTCCTTCCTCCGTTTTCATTATATTCAAAGTTCATCAATCAAAACGAACAGACATGGATTTTGGTAATAATCTCTATTCCTCTCATGATTGGGCATCTTAAACACTTGATCCATATAGGGATACATAATACGAACTCTTTGATTTTGCAAGAAAAATGTTTCTTTATGCCATTCTTTTGGAATCAAATTCCAAAAGTTCATTTATCAAAAGGGACAAACATGGATTCTTCATTAATCTTTATTCTTTTAGTGATTAGGCATCGTAAACATGTTCTCCTCATTGGGTTGTATGATATTAGTACTTTGGTTTTATGAGAAAAGCTTTTTTTTTCCTTAATTTTTTTTATAATTAAAGTTTTTCTATCAAAAAAGACAAACATGGATTCTTGTAGTAATCTCCACTCTTTTCATAATTCGGCTTCATTAAAACATTCTTCTCATTAGGATACATCATATTGATGCTTTACTTTCATAAGAAAAATATTTCTTTCCTCTATTTTCCTTAGAATCAAAGTTCTTCTGTCGAAAGAGACAACCATGGATTCTAGTAATATTCTCCATCCCTTTCATGATTAGGCACCATAAACACAATTTCCTCATTAAGATACATGATGTTGATTCTTTGGTTTCACAAAAAAAAACTTTCCTTTCCTCTATTTTTCTTAAAATTGAAGTTCATTTATCTGAAAGGGAAACATGGATTTTTGTAATAATATTCATTTTTTTCATGTTTGGGCACTTTAAACACTTTCTCCTTTTCATGTTTGGACACTTTAAACACTTTCTCCTCATTATGATACATAATATTGATGCTTTGTTTTTGCAAGAAAATGTTTTTCTCATTCATTTTCCCTAGAATCAAAGTTCATCCACCAAAAGAGACAAATTGGAATCTTGTAATAATCTCTATTATTTTCATGATTAGGCACTATAAACTCATTCTCCTTATTAGGATGCATGATATTGATGCATTTACTTTGCAAGAAAAGCTTTTTTTTCCCATCATCTAACTTAGAATCAAAGTTTGTTCATCAAAAAAGATAAACATGGATCGTTGCAATAGTCACTATTCTTCTCGTGATTTGGCATCGTAACCATATTCTATTCATTGGGATACTTGATATTGATGCTTTGGTTTTGCAATTAAATCTTTTCCTTCCTCCATTTTTGTTAGAATCAAAGTTCACCTATCAAATGTGACAAGCATGGATTCTAAAAATCTTCACTCTTTAATGATTTGGCTCCATAAATACATTGTCCTTTTTGGTTACATGATATTGATGCTTTGGTTTTGTTGGGAAAGCATCTCTTCCTTTCTTTTCTTTAAAATCAAAGTTTGTCTATCGAAAGAGACAAACATATATTGTAATAATAATCTCCATTCTTTTAATGATTAGGCACCGTAAACCTATTCTCTTCATTGGGATACAGGATACTTATTATTTTGTTTTGCAAAAAAAGCTTTTTTTTCCTCTATTTTTCTTGGAATCAAAGCTCATCCATAAAAAATGACAAACATGGATTCTTGTAATAATCTCCATTCCCTTTATGATTTGGCATAGTAATAATGTTCACCTTATTGGGATACATGATATTAATGGTTTGGTATTGCAAGAAAAACTTTTCTTTCCTCCATTTTCCTTTGAATCAAAGTTTATCTGCTAAAAGAGACAAACATGGATTCTTGCAGTAATATCAATTCTTTTAATGATTCAGCACCATAAACATGTTCTACTTATTAGATGCATGAGATAGATGCTTAGGTTTTACAAGAAAAGCTTTCCTTTCCAGTATTTTCCTTAGAATCGAAGTTCTTCTGCCAAAGAAGACACACATCAATTTTTGTAATGATCTTCATTCTTTTCATAATTAAGCACCATAAAGATGTTCTCCTTATTGGGATAGACGATATTGATGCTTTGGTTTTAAAGGAAAAACATTTCTTTCCTCTATTTTGCTTAGAATCAAAATTCATCCATCAAAAGAGCCAAACATGGATTCTTGTAATAATCTCCATTCTTTCCATGGTTCGGAACCATAAACACATTCTCCTTATTAGGATATATAATACTGATGCTGTGGTTTTATAGGAAAAACTTTTCCTTCCACCATTTTCCTCAGAATTAAAGTTCATCTGTCAAATGTGGCAAGCATGGATTTTTGTAAAATTCTCCACTCGTCTCATGATTTGGCTTTATAAATACATTCTCCTTTTTGGGATGCATGATATTGATGCTTTTGTTTCGTAGGGAAAACATTTCTCCTTTTATTTTCCTTAAGATCAAAGTTCATCAGTTGAAAGAGACAAACATATATTCTAGTAATAATCTTTTCCTTCCTCCATTTTCCTTGGAATCAAAGCCTGTCCATCAAAAATGACAAACATGGATTCTTGTAATAATCTCCATGCCCATTATGATTTGGCATAGTAAAAAAGTTCACCTCATTAGGATACATAATATTAATGGTTTGGTCTTACAAGAAAATTTTTTTTTCTCTATTTTCCTTTGAATCAAAGTTCATCTGCCAAAAGAGACAAACACAGATTCTTGCAGTAATATCCATTCTGTTAATGATTCAGCACCATAAACACCTCTTACTCATTGTGATACATGATTTTTAATGCTTTGGTTTTGCAAGAAAAGCTCTCATTTCTAGCATTTTCCTTAGAATTAAAGTTCTTCTACCAAAGGAGACAAACATGGATTTTTTCCAATAATCTCCATTCTTTTCATGATCGGGCACCACAAAGATGTTTTCCTTATTTGGACAGACGATATTGATGTTTTAGTTTTGAAAGAAAAACTTTTCCTTTCTTTATTTTCCTTAGAATAAAAATTCATCTGTCAAAAAAGACGAACGTGGATTCTTGTAATAATCTCTATTCTTTCCATGATTTGGCACCATAAACACATTCTCTTTATTAGGATAGACAATATTGATGCTGTGCTTTTGCAAGATTTTCCTTAGAATCAAAGTTCATTTGTCAAAAGTGACAAACATAGATTTTTGTAATGATCACCATTCCTTTCATGATTCAGCTCCATAAACATATTCTCCTCACTAGAATGCATGATATCAATGCTTTGGTTTTACAAGAAAAGCATTTCATTCCTTCAGTTTCCTTAAAATAAAAGTTCACCCGATAAAAGAGACAAAAATGAATTCCAGTAATAATTTCATCCTTTTCATGACTCGGCACCATAAACACATTCTCCTCACTAGGATACACGATATTAATGCTTTAGATTTGCAGGAAAAGCTTTTCCTTCCACCATTTTCTTTAGAATCAAAATTCATTTGTCAAAAGTGACAAAAATGGATTCTTATAATAATCAACATTTTTTTCATAATTCAGCCCTATAGACATATTCTGCTTATGGGAATACATGAGATTGATGCTTTAATTTCAAAAGAAAAGCATTTCATTCTTCTATTTCCCTTAGAATCAAAGCTCATCTATCAAAAAAGACAAATATGGATTCTGGTAATCATCTCCATTCCTTTTATCACTGGGCACCATAAACACATTCTACTCATTGCAATACATGATTTTAATTCTGCAAGGGAAGTTTTTTTTTCCTCCATTTTCTATAACATCAAAGTTCATTTGTCAAAAGAGAAAAGCATGGCTTCTTGTAATAACCCCCGCTCTTTTCATGATTGGGCACTGTAAACCCATTCTTTTCATTGGGATACATAGAATTCACGCTTTTGTTTTGCAAGAAAGTTTTTTTGAACTATTTTCCTTGGAACAAATATTCATCCATCCAAAGTGACAAACACGGATTCTTAGAATAATCTCCATTTATTTCATGAATCAGCTTCGTAAACACATTATCCTTATTAGGGTACATGATATTCATGCTTTGGTTTCACAAAAAAAGTGTTTTTCATTCCTCCATTTTCTTTAGAACCAAAGTTTGATCCGTCAAAAAAGACAAACTTGAATTTCGATATTCTTTTCATCATTAGGCACTCCAAAAACATTCTCTTCATTTTGAGACACGATATTTGATTCTTTGGTTTTGTAAGAAAAACTTTTCTTTCCTCTATTTTCCTTAGAATTAAATTTGTCTACCAAAAGGGACAAATATTGGTTCTTGTAATTATCTCCATTCTTTTCAGGATTCGACTCCATAAACTCCTTTTCCTCATAAGGATACATGATATTGATGGTTTAGTATCACAAGAAAGTCATTTATTTTCTCGATTTATCTTGGAATCAAAGTTCATCCATCAAAAGAAGCAAACATTAACTCTTGAAAGAGTTTCTATTCTTTCCAAATTAGAACTATAAATAGTACCCCTCATTACCGTAATTGATATTGTTGCTTTGGTTTCATAAGTAAAGCTTTCTCTGCTCCTTTTTTCCTTGAAATTAAAGTTTGTTCATCAAAAGTGACAAACATTGATTCTTGTAATAATCTCTTTTCTTTTCATGGTTGGGCACTATAAATACATTCGTCTCATTGGGATACACAACATTAATACTTTGGATTTGAAAGAAAAGTGTTTCTTACCTTTCATTTTCCTTAAAATCAAAGTTCGTCTATCAAAAGAAATAAACATGGATTCTAGTTTCACAAGTTCATGATATTGACCCTTTGGTTTCATGGTTGGGCACCATAAACATGTTTTCCTTATTGTTGTAGGTGATATTGATGCTTTGGTTTTGTAAGAAAAGCTTTTCTTTCCTCCATTTTCCATAGAATTAAAGTTCATTCCTCAAAAGGGATAAACATTTTCTTATGATAATCTCCTATCATCTCATGGTTGGGCACTGTAAATGCATTCTCCTCATTGGGATACATAATATTGATGCTTTCGTTTTAAGCAAAAGCTTTTCTTTCCTTCATTTTTCTTAGAATCAAAGTTTATTCGTCAAAAGAGACAAACATGGATTCTGGCTGCACAAGTTCATGATATTGACACTTTGGTTTCATTATTAGGCACCATAAACACATTCTTTCCATTGTCGTAGATGATATTAACGCTTTGGTTTTGTAAAAAAAGCTTTTTTTCTCCATTTTTCATAAAGTTAAATTTCATCTGTGAAAAGGGATAAACATGGATTCTTATAATAATCTCCTTTCTTTTCATGGTTAGGCACTGTAAACACATTTTCCTCACTGGATACATAATATTGATGCTTTGGTTTTGAAATAAAAGCTTTTTTTCCTCCATTTTCCTTAGAATCAAAGTTCATCCATCAAAAGAGACAAGCATAAATTCCAGTTTCACAAGTTCATGACATTGACACTTTGGCTTCATGATTGGGCACATAAACACATTCTTTTCATTATCATAGATGATATTGATGTTTTGGTTTTGTAAAAAAAATTTTAACTATATTTCCTTAAAATTGAAGTTTATCTGTCAAAAGGGATAAACATGGATTCTTATAATAATCTTCTTTTTTTTCATGGTTGGGCACTATAAATACATTCTCCTTATTGGGATACTCAATATTGATGCTTTGGTTTTGAAAAAAAGAAAGCTTTTCTTTCCTCTATTTTCCTTAGAATCAAAGTTCATTTGTGAAAAGAGACAAATAAGGAGTATTGCAATAATCTGCATTCTTTTCACTATTAACATATTCTTATCAATGGGATACACAATATGATACTTTGTTTTTACAAGAAAACCTTTTTCTTTCCTCTATTTTCCTTGGAATCAGAGTTTGTCTATCAAATGAGACAAAATAGATTCCTATGATAATCTCTTTTTTTTCATGATTAGGCACTATAAACACGTTCTCTTGATTGCGACACATGATATTGATGCATCCATTTTGCAAAAAGAAAAAACTTTTTCTTTCCCCTACTACCTTATAATCTAAGTTCATCCATCAAAAGAGACAAAATAGATGAGGTATTGTAAACATGTTCTCCATAATGGGATACACAATATTGATGTTTTGTTTTTGTAATAAAAGCTTTTCTTTCCTCCATTTTCCTACATATTTTCCTCATTGGATAGATGATATTGATGCTTCGGTTTTGTAAGAGAAGCATTTTTTTCCTCTATTTTCTTTATACTCAAAGTTCATCCATTGAAAAAGACAAAATGGTGTTTGATAATAATCACCATTCCTTTTATGATTGGGTACTGTTAACATATTCTTCACATTAGGATAACGATACTGAATCTTTGGTTTTGGAAGAAAGGCTTTTCTTTCCACCATTTCTCTTAAAATCAAAGTTCATCCGTTAAAAGGTATAAAAATGGATTCCTGTAAAAATCTCTATTTTTTTCATGATTAGGCGTCATAAACATGTTCTACGCATTGAGATAAATGAATTGATGCTTTGGTCTTGAAAGAAAAGTTTTTCTTTTTTTCATTTTCCTTATAATCAAAGTTTGTTCTTCAAAAGAGACAAACTGGTATTCTTGTAATAATCTCCATTCTTTTCATGATTTGACATGATAAACACATTCTTTTCATTGGGATACATGATATTGATGCTGTGGTTTTGCAAGAAAAGCTTTTCCCTCCACCATTTTGCTTAGAATCAAAGTCCATTTGTTAAAATTGACAAACATGGATTTTTGTAATAATCACCATTCTTTTAATGATTTGGCATCAAAAGCACATCATCCCCATTGGAATACATGATATTGATGCTTTGGTTTCACAAGAAAAGCATTTTATTCCACTATTTTTGTTAGAATCAAAGTTCGTCCATCAAAAAAGACAAACATGGATTTTGGCAATAGTATCCATTCTTTTTATGATTTGGCATCATAAACATATTTTTCTCTTTGGGATACACAATATCGTTGCTTTGGTTTTATAAGAAAAGCTTTACCTTCCCCCATTTTCCTTAGAATCAAAGTTTTTCTATTAAAAGAAACAAACATTGATTTTTGTAATAGTCACATTCTTTTGATGGCTCGACTCCATGAACATATTCTCCCTATTGGAATATATGATATTGATGCTTTAGTTTCACAAGGAAAACATATTATTCCCCTATGTTCCTTGGAATCAAAGTTCACTTATTGAAAGACACAAACTTGGATTCTTGTAATAATCCCCATTCTTTTCATCATTGGACACTATAAACACATTATACTCATTGCGATACATGATTTTAGTGCTTTCATTTTACAAAAAAAGGCTTTTTCTCTCCCTCATTTTCCTTTAAATCAAAGCTTGTCCACTAAAAAAGGTAAACATGGATCCTATAATAATCTCAATTCTTGTTATGGTTCAACACTGTAAACATGTTCCTCTAATTGGGATACATAAAATTCATGCTTTTGTTATGCAAGAAAAGCTTTTCATTCTGCCATTTTCCTTAGAATCAAAGTTCTTTCATCAAAAGAGATAAACATGGATGTTTGGAATAATCTTTATTTTTTTTCATGATTCAGCTTCATAAACACATTCTTCTCATTGGGATACATGATATTCATGCTTTGGTTTCACAGGAAAGCGTTTCATTCCTCCGTTTTCCTTAAAATTAAAGTTCACTCGTTGAAAGAGGCAAACATGGATTCTGGTAATAATCTTCATTCTTTTCATCATTGAGGCACCATAAACACATTCTCCTCATTGGAATACACGATACTGATTCTATGATTTTGCAAAAAAAAGATTCCCTTTGCTCTATTTTCCTTAGAATCAAAGTTCATCTATTAAAAGGGATAGACATGGGTTCTTTTAATTATCTCCGTACTTTCCATGATTTGGCACCATAAAAACATTCTCTACACAGGGAAACATGATATCGATGCTTTGGTTTCACAAGAAAAGCATTTTTTCCTCTATTTTTCCTAGAATTAAAGTTTGTCTGTCACAAGAGACAAACTTGTATTCTTATAATAGTCTCTCTTCTTTTTATAATTGGGCACTATAAACATGTTTTCCCCATTGTCGTAGACAATATTGATGCTTTAATTTTGCTAGAAAAGCTCTTATTTCCTCCATTTTCCTTTAAAATAAAGTTCATCTGTTAAGAGAGATAAATAAGAATTCTCATAATAATCTCTTTTTTTTTCATGGTTAGGCACTGTAAACACATTTTTCTTATCGAGATACATGATATTGATGCTTTGGTTTTAAAAGAAAAGTTTTTCTTTCCTCTATTTTTGTTAGAATCAAAATTTGTTTGTCAAAAGAGATGAGCGCAGAGTCTTGCAATAATCTCCATTCTTTTCATGATTGGGCATCATTAGCACATTCTCCTCAATAAGATACACAATATTGATGCTTTGTTTTGCAAGAAAATCTTTTTTTATCTCCATTTTCCTTAGAATCAAAGTTTGTCTGTCAAAAGAGACAAAATTGATTCTTGTGATAATCTCCATTCATTTTATGATTAGGCACTATAAACACTTTATCTTGATTGGGACACATGATATTAATGCATTCTTTTTACAGGAGAAGCTTTCCATTCCTCCATCTACCTTAGAATCTAAGTTTGTCTACCAAAAGAGATAAAATGGATTCTTGTAATAATCTCTATTCATTTCAAGATTAGGCAACATAAGCATGTTCTCTATATTAGGATACACAATTTTGATGCTTGGAAGAAAAGCTTTTTTTAGCTCCATTTTCCTTAAAATCAAAGTTTGCCTGTCAAAAGAGACAAACATGGATTCTTGGAAAAATCTCTATTCTTCTCATAATCTGGCTCCATAAATACATTCTCCTCCTTAGGATACAATATATTCATGCTTTGGTTTCACAAAAAATGTATTTCATGCCTTCATTTTCCATAGAATCTATGTTCTTCTATCAGAAAAGACAAAATTGCTTCTTGTAATAATCTTCATTCTTTTCAAGATTAGGCACCATAAACACGTTTTCCTTATTACGATCATGATATTGATGCTTTGGCTTTGCAAGAAAAGCTTTTCCTTCCATTAATTTCCTTATAAACAAAGTTTCTTTATCAAAATAGTTAAACATGGATTCTTATAATAGTCTCCATTCCTTTTATGATTAGGCATTGTAACCACATTCTCCTTATTACCATACGTGACAATGATGCTTTGGTTTTCAAGGAAAAGCTTTTCTTTCTTTTATTTTTCATAGAATCAAAGTTCGTCTGTCAAAAAAGATAAACATGGATTCTTGAAATAGTCTCTATTTTTTCTTGATTAGTCACTATAAACATGTTCTCTTTAGTGGGATACATAATTTTAATGGTTTGGTTTTGCAAGAAAAGCTTTTTCTTCCTTCATTTTCCTTATAATCAAAGTTTATCCATAAAAAATGACAAACATAAATCCTTATAATAATCTCCATTTTTTTTATCATTCGACCCTAAAAACACATTCTTCCTGTTGTATACATGATATTGATGCTTTGGTTTCAAAAAATAAGCACTTATTTCCTCTATTTTCATTATAATCAAAGCTCATCCATCGAAAGAGATAAACATGGATTTCGATAATAATCTCCATTCCTTTCATTATTGTACCGTAAACACTTTCTCCACATTAGGATAGATGATACTAATTCTTTGGATTTGCAAGGAAAATTTTTCTTTTTGACCTTTTCCTTGGAATCAAATTTCATCCATCGAAAGAGATAAACATGGATTCTTGCAATAATTTTCATTCTTTTCATTATTGGGCATTATAAATATATTCTCCTCATTAGAATACATGATTTTGATTGTTTGGCCATGCAAGAAAAGCTTTTCCTTTCTCTATTTTTCTTAGAATCAAAGTTTATTTGTCAAAAGTAACAAATATAGAATTGCAATAATCTTTATTCTTTTCATCATTAGGCTCTATAAACACATTTTTCTCATTAGATATGTGATATTGATGCTTTGGTTTCACAAGAGAAGCATTTTTTCCTCTATTTTGTTTATAATCAAAGTTCATCCATCGAAAAAGACAAACATGGATTTTGATAATAACCACCAACCATTTCATGATTGGGCCCCATAAACACGTTCTCCACATTAGGATACACGATACTGATTCTTTAGCTTTGCAAGAAAAGCTTTTTTTTCTACAATTTTCCCTAGAATCAAAGTTCATCCATCAAAAAGGATAAACATGGATTCTTACAATAATCTTCATGATTAGCATCGTAAACATGTTATGCTCATTGAGATATACGATATTAATGCTTTGGTCTTGAAAGAAAAGCTCTTTCATTATTTTCCTTAGAATCAAAGTTTATCTATCAAAAGAGACATATGGATTCTTGTATCTCCATTTTTTTATGATCTGGCATAATAAACACATTTTCCTTATTGGGATACATGATATTGATGCTATGGTTTTGTAGGAAAAGCTTTTCCATCCATTATTTTCCTTAGAATCAAAGTTCCTCTATCAAACTCATAAACATGGATTTTTGTTATAATCACCATTCCTTTCATAATTTGACTCCATAAGCACATTTTCCCTACTGGAATACACGATATTGATGCTTTGGTTTCAAAAGAAAACCATTTTATTCCTCTATTTTCCTTAAGGTTAAGGTTCATCTGTCGAAAGAGATAAACATGGATTCTAGTAATAATCTTCATTATTTTCCTAATTTGACACCATAAACCCATTCTCCTCATTGGGATACATGATATTGATGCTTTGGTTTATAGGAAAAGCTTTTTCTTTTGCCATTTTCCTTAGAATCAAAGTTCATTTATTAAAAATGACAAACATGGACTTTGTTAATAATCACCATTCTTTTCGTGATTCAGTTTCATAAACACATTCTCCTTGTTAGAATTATGAAATTGATGCTTTGGTTTCACAAGAAAAGAATTTCATTCCCTATTTTCCATAGAAGCAAAATTCATCTGTCGAAAGAGACAAACATGGTAAAAACATTTTACTCATTACGATGCATAATTTTAATTCTTTCAGTTTGCAGAAAAAGTTTTTTTCTCCTCCATTTCCATTAAAATCAAAGTTCATCCTCCAAAAAAGACAAAGATGGATTCCTGTATTAATCTCTATTCTTTTTAAGGTTAGGCATTATAAACATGTTTTTCTCATTGGGATACATAAAATTTGTCCATTTGTTTTGGAATAAAAGTTTTTTTTTCCATTATTTTCCTTAGAATCAAAGTTTTTTCATTAAAAGAAACTCGATGGGATGCATGGTATACAAAACATGGATTCTTGGAATAATCTCTACTCTTTTCATGATTTAGCTCCATAAACATATTCTTCTTATCAGGGTGCATGATATTATGTTTTAGTTTTATAAGAAAAGCGTTTCATTCCACCATTTTCCTTAGAATCAAAATTTGTTAATCAAAAGAGATAAATGTGGGTTCTGGTGATAGTCTCCATTCTTTTCATGATTGGGCACTACAAACACATTCTCTCCATCACCATAGATGATATTGGTGATTTGTTTTTGTAAGAAAAGCTCTTCTTTCCTCTATTTTCCTTCAAATTAAAGTTCGTTTGTTAAAAGGGATAAACAAGGACTCTTATAACAATCTCTTTTTTTTAGTGTTGGTAACATAAACTCATTCTCCTCATTTTTTCCCTCTATTTTCCTTAGAATCATAGTTCGTTCATTAAAAGAGAAAAGTGTGGAGTCTTGTAATAATCTCTATTCTTTTCATGGTTAGGCACCATAAACACGTTAGCCTCAATGGGATACAAAATATTGATGCTTTGTTTTTGCAAGAAACTTTTTTTCTTCCATTTTCCTTGGAATCAAAATTTGTTTGTCAAAAGAGACAAAATGGATTCTTGTGATAATCTCTATTTTTTTCATGATTAGGCACTATAAACATGTTCCCTTGATTGGGATAAATGATATTGATGCATTCGTTTTGCAAGAGCAGTTTTTCTTTCCTCCATCTACCTTAGAATTAAGTTCATTTAGCAAAAGAGACAAAATGGATTCTTATAATAATCTCTAATCTTTTCAAGATTAGGCACCTAAACACGTTCTCCATAATGGGATACATAATATTGATGCTTTATTTTTGGAAGAAAAGTTTTTCTTTCCTCAACTTTCCCATAAATCAAAGTTCATCTGTCAAAAGGGATAAACAAGGATTCTTGGAATAATCTCCATTCTCTTCATGGTTTAGCTCCATAAACACATTTTTCTTATTGGGATGCATGACAATCATGCTTTGGTTTCCCAACAACTATATTTTATTCCTCCATTTTCCTTACACACTATGTTTAAATATCAAAAAAGACAAAAGGATTCTTGTAACAATCACTATTTTTTCAAGATTTGGCACCATAAGCACATTCTCTTAATTAGGATACATGATATTAATGCATAAGAAAAGATTTTATTTCCTTCATCTACCTTAGAATCTAAGTTCATTCATTAAAAAGGACTAACATGGATTTTTTTAATAATCTCTATTCTTTTTGTGATTCAACACTGTAAGCACATTCTCCTCATTAGGATACATGATATTGATGCTTTTGTTTTGCAAGAAAAGCTTCTCCTTCCACCATTTTCCTTAGAACCAAAGTTTTTCTACCAAAAGAGACAAACATGGATTCTTGCAATAATCTCCATTCCTTTTACGATTAGGTAATGTAACCATATTGTCCTCATTGCCATATACTATATTGATGCTTTGGTTTTGCTAGAAAAGCTTTTCTTTATTTTATTTTCCATAGAGCCCAAGTTCGTCCGTCAAAAAGACAAACACGGATTCTTGAAAAAATCTCTATTCTTTGTATGATTGGGCACTATAAATACATACTCCTCATTGGGATATATGATTTTGGGGGCTAGGTTTTGCAAGAAAAGCTTTTTCTTCCTCCATTTTCCTTAGAATCAAAGTTGATCCATCAAAAGTAACAAACATAGATTCTTCTAATAATTTCCATTCTTTTCTTGAGTCGACTCCATAAACACATTCTCCTCATTGGATACATGATATTGATGCTTTGGTTTTGCAAGAGAAGCTTTTATTTCCTCTATTTTTTTAGAATCAAAGTTGTTTATCAAAAGAAAAAAACATGGATTCTTGTAATGATATTTACTCTTTTCGTGATTGGAAACTATAACACATTCGCTTTAATCTCGTATGTGATATTGATGCTTTGATTTGACAAGAAAAACTTTCCTTTCTCCCATTTTCCTTAAAGTCAAAGTTCATCCATCAAAAGACACCAACACAGATTAAAATCTATATCTTTTTCTTGATTAGGCACCACAAACAAGTTCTACTCATCGCCATACATGATATTGCTTATTTGGTTTCATAGGAAAAGCATTTCTTTTTTCCATTTCCTTAGATTCAATGTTTGCCCATGGAAAGAAACAAACATGGATTTTGGTAATAATTGCTATTCTCTTCATGAATGGGCACCGTTAACACATTCTCTTCACTGAGCTACACAATATTGATTCTTTAATTTTGCATGAAATATCCTTTTTTCCTTTGTTTTCCTCAGAACTAAGGTACGTTCATTAAAGGGTATAAACATCGATTCTTGCAACAATCTCCGTTCTTTTCATGGTTGAGCACTGTAAGAACATTCTCCTCATTGCATACATGATATAATGCTTTGGTTTTACAAGAAAAACCTTTCTTTCCTCAATTTCTCTTGGAATCAAAATTTGCCTTGTAATAATCTACACTCTTTTCATAATTGGGCACCCTAAACATATTCTCCTTATTAGGACACATGATATTAAGGTTTGATTTCACAAGAAAAACTTTTTTTCCTCTATTTTCCTTGAAATTAGTGTTCGTTCATCAAAAATGATAAACATGGATTCTTCTAATAATCTTTATTCTTTTCATGAATAGGCATTGTAAACATGTTCTCTTCATTGGGATACATGGTATTGATGCTTTTATTTTTCAAGAAAAGTTTTTCTAGCCCCTATTCTCTTTAAAATCAAAGTTCATCCATCAAAAGAGACAAACATGGATTCCTATAATAATCTTTATTCTCTTCATGATTCAACTCTATAAACACATTTTCCTCATTGGGATACATGATATTGATGCTTTCATTTTGAAAGAAAAGTGTTTTTTCCACCATTTTCCTTAAAATCAAAGTTCGTTTATTAAAAAAGACAAAATGGATTCTTGTAATAATCTCTATTCTTTTCATGATTAGGCACTGAAACAAGTTCTCCTAATTTGGATACAATTTTCAATTTTTTGGTTTTGCAAGAAAAGTTTTTCATTCGTCCATTTTTTTTAAGAATCAAAGTTCATCTATCAA
>JBBYHO010453800.1:24799-36161 GCA_038382025.1 Adansonia gregorii
AATTTTCAATTTTTTGGTTTTGCAAGAAAAGTTTTTCATTCGTCCATTTTTTTTAAGAATCAAAGTTCATCTATCAAATGTGATAAGCATTGATTCTTGTAAAAATCTTCATTTTTTTCATGATTCGGCTCCGTAAACACATTCACCATATTGGGATACTTGATATTGATGCTTTGGTTTCATAAGAAAAGCTTTTCTTTCCTCTATTTTTCTTGGAATCAAAGTTCTTCTATTGAAAGAGATAAACATGGATTCTAGTAACACCCTCCATTCTTTTCATGATTAGGCACCGTAAACATGTTTTGCTCGTAGGATACATGATACTTGATTTTTGGTCTTGCAAGAAAAGCTTTCCTTAACTTCGTTTTCCTTAAAATCAAAGCACATCCATCAAAATGGACAAACATGGATTCTTGTAATAATCCCCATCCTTTTCACAATTAGGCATCGTAAACATGTTCTCGTCATTGGGATACATGATATTGATGTTTTGATTTTATTATAAAAGCTTTGCTTTCGTTCATTTTTCTTAGAATCAAAGTTTATTTGTCAAAATAGATAAAGGTGGATTCTTGTAATAATCTCTATTCTTTTCATGATTGGACACCTTTAATACATTTTCCTTATGGGGATACTCAATTTTGATGCTTTGTTTTTGCAATAAAAGCTTTTTTCCCATCATTTTCTCTTGAATTAAAATTCATTTATCAAAAAAGACAAAATGGATTCTTGTGACACTCTCCACTTTTTTTATGATTGGGCACTATAAACATGTTCTCCTCATTGCCATGCATGATATTGATGCATTGGTTTTGCAAGAAAAGCTTTTTTTCCTTCATATTTTTGCAGTATCAAAGTTTGTTCATCAAAAGAGACAAGTATAGATTCTTGTAATAGTTTCCATTCTTTTCATGATTAGGCACTGTAATCACGTTTTCCTTATTGGGATACATGATTTTATGGTTTCGTTTTGCAAGAAAAACTTTTATTCCTAAGAATCAAAGTTTATCCATCAAAAGTGACAAACATAGATTTTTGTAACAATCTCTAATTTTTTCATGATTTGACTCCATAAACACATTCTTTTATTGGGATACATGATATTAATGCTTTGATTTCACAAGAGAATCATTTTTTCCTCTATTTTCATTATAATCAAAGTTCATCCATCAAAAGAGACAAACATGGATTCCAATAATAATCTCCATTCTTCTCATGATTGGGCACTATAAACACGTTCTCTGTATCAAGATACATAATATTGATTCTTTGGTTTTGCCAAAAGAGAGGCAATATGGATTCTTGTAATAGTCTCTATTCTTTTCAAAATTGAGCTCTGTAAACACGTTCTCTTCATTAGGATATGTGATATTTGATGCCTTGGCTCTGCACAAGAATCAAAGTTTATCCGTTAAAAGAGACAAATATGGATTCTTGTAATAATCTTCATTTTTATCATGATTTGGCTCTATGAACACATTTTCCTCATTGAGATACATGATATTGATTCTTTGGCTTTGCAAGAAAAGTTTTTTCCCACCATTTTTCATAGAATCAAAATTTCTTCGTCAAAAGAGACAAGCCTATACTTTTGCAATAATCTCCACTCTTTTCATGATTGGGCACTATAAACATGTTCTTCTTATTGGGATACATGATATTGATGCTTTGGCTTTGAAAGAATATCTTTTTTTCCTCCATTTTCTTTAAAATCAAATTTTATCTGTCAAAAGGGACAATAAGTATTATTGTAATAATCGCCAATGTTTTCAAGACTTGGCACCATAAACACATTCTCCTCATTATAATCATGATATTGATGCTTTGGTTCTACAAGAAAAGTTTTTCTTTCCTTCATTTTGCTTAGAATCAAATTTCATCTGTTAACAGAAATAAACATGGGTTTTTGCAATAATCTATATTCTTTTCAAGATTAAGCACAACAAACATGTGCTTCTTATTGGGATACATGATTATGATTGTTTAGTTTTGCAAGAAAAACTTTTGCATGGATTCTTGTAATAATCACTATTTTTTTACATGATTTGGCTCTATAAACACATTCTCCTTATCGACATATATGGTAATGATGCTTTGGTTTTGCAAGAAAAGCTTTTGTTTCCTCTATTTTCCATAGAATCAAAGTTTATCTGTCAAAAGAGATAAACACAGATTCTTGCAATAATATCCATTCCTTTAATGATTTAGCACCATAAACATTTTGTTCTTATTGGGATACACGATATTGATGCTTTAGTTTTGCAAAAAAAACATTTCTTTCCTTTATTTTCCTTAGAATCAAAGTTTATCTGTCAAAAGTGATAAACATGGATTTTTTTAATAATTACCATTCTTTTCATGTTTCAGCTTTGCAAACATATTCCCCTCTTTGGGATAATTGATATTGGTGCTTTGATTTAAAAAGAAAAGTATTTATTTTCTCTATTTTCCTTAAAATTAAAGTTCATCTGTTGAAAAAGAAAAACAAGGATTTTGGTAATAATCTTCATTCGTTTTATGATTGGGCACTATAAACATATTCTTCTCATTGGGATATATGATACTGATTCTTTTGCTTTGCAAGAAAAGTTTTTTTCTCCTTTATTTTTCATAAAATCAAAGTTCTTCTGTCAAAAGAGACAAACATTGATTCTTGTAATAATCTATATTCTTTTCATGATTCGGCTCCATAGGCTCATTCTACTCATCTGGATACATGATATTGATGCTTTGGTTTCATACGAAAAGTATTTCTTTCCTCCATTTTCCTTTGAATCAAGTTCATTTATCAAAAGAGACAAACAAAGATTCTTGCGATAATCTCCATTCTTTTCATGATTGGGGCACTGTAAACACATTCTCCTTATTGCCATACATGGTGTTGACATTTTGGTTTTTCAAGAAAAACTTTTCTTGCCCCTATTTTCCTTAGAATCAAAGGTACATCCATCAAAAGTGACAAATATGGATTCTTGTAACAAATATGCTTTTTGTTATTTGGCACCACAAACACATTCTCTTCATTGGGATACATGATATTGATGCTTTGGCTCTTAAAGAAATGCTTTTCTTTCTTGCATTTTCCTTACAATAAAGGTTCATGTATTAAAATAGACAGATATGAATTCCTATAATAATCTTTCTCTTATCATGATTGGACATCGCAAACATGTTCTTTTCAATGCCATGCATGATACTCATGCTTTGGTTTTGTAAGAAAAGCTTTTAATACCTTTATTTTCCTTAGAATCAAAGTTCGTCTATTTGAAGAGAAAAATGTGAATTTCTATAATAATCTCCATGCTTTTCATGATTGGACACCGTAAACATGTTTTCCTTGTTGGGATACAAGTTATTGATGCTTTGGTTTTGAAGGAAAAGCTTTTTTTTCCTTTATTTCCTTAGAATCAAAATTCATCCATAAAAAAAGATAAACATGGATTCTTGTAATATACATTCTTTTTATGATTCGATGCCATAAACACATTTTCCTCATTGGGATATACGGTATTAATGCTTTGCCTTTTATAGGAATTTTTTTCCATTATTTTCTCGAGAATTAACGTTTATTTGTCGAAAGTAACAAAGATAGAATTTTGCAATAATCATAATTCTTTTCAAGATTCGTTGCCATAAACACATTCCCCTCATCAGAATACATCATATTGATGCTTTGGTTTCACAGCAAAAGCATTTCATTCCTTTAATTTCTTTACAATCAAAATTTGTCTATCAAAAGAGATAAACATAGATTCTAGTAATACTCTTCATGTTTTTCATCATTAGGCACTATATACACATTCTACTCATTGGGATATACAATACTGATTCTTTGGTTTTGTAAGAAAAGATTTTCTTTCCTTTATTTTTCTTAGAATCAAAGTTCATCCGTCAAAAGGGACAAACATGGATTCTTATTCTTATAACTATCTCCATTCTTTTCATGATTCAGTAACATAATCACATTCTTCTCATTGGGACACATGATATTGATACTTTGGTTTCACAAGAAAAACATTTTTTCCTTAATTTTCTTTAGAATCAAAGTTCATATGTCAAAAAGACAAACATAGATTCTTGTAATAATCTCCTTTCTTTTCTATGATTGGGCACCATAAACATATTCTTCTTGTTACCATACATGATATTGATGCTTTCATTTTCCAAGAAAAGTTTTCTTTCCTCTATTCCTTTAAAATTAAAGTTCATGCACCAAAACTGACAAACATGGACTATTGTAATAATCTTCTTTCTTTCCATGGTTAGGTACTATAAATACATTCTCCTTATTAGGATAGATGATTTTGATTCTTTGATTTTTAAAGAAAAGCTTTACTTTCCTCCATTATCCTTAGAATTAAAGTATGTTCATCAAAAGAGACATATGTGGATTCTTGCAATAGTCTGTATTCTTTTTATGCCTGGGCGCCATAAACATGTCCTTCTTATTGCCATACATGATATTGATGCTTTCATTTTGCAGGAAAAGTTTTTTTCCTTTATTCTTTTAGAATTAAAGTTCATGCATTAAAAGGGATAAACATGGACTCTTGTAATAATCTTCTTTCTTTCCATGTTTAGGTACTATGAATGTATTCTCCTTATTAGGATAGACAATTTTGATTCTTTGGTTTTTAAAGAAAAGCTTTACTTTCCTCTATTGTCCTTAAAATTAAAGTATGTTCATCAAAAAAAGACAAATGTTGAGTCTTACTTTCCTCTATTGTCCTTAATCTGTGTTTTTTATATGACTGGGTACTATAAACACGTTCTCCTCAATGGGATATATATCATTGATGGTTTGGTTTGCAAGATAAACTTTTTTTTCCTTCATTTTTCTAGGAAAAAAGGTTTATCTGTCAAATAAGACAAAATGGATTCTTGTAATAATCTTTATTCTTTTCATGATTTGGCACCATAAAAATGTTCTCTTAATTGGGATAAATGATGTTGATGCATTTGTTTTACTGAAGAATCTTTTATTTCCTAAATCTACCTAAGAATCAAAGTTCATTCGTCAAAACGACAAATGTGGATTCTTTTTATTTTCTTCATTCTTTTCATGGCTTGGCACTGTAAATACATTCTACTCATTGGGATACATGACATTGATGCTTTGGTTTGTAAGAAAAGTTTTTCCTTGCACCAATTTCTGTAGAACCAAAGCTCCTCCATCAAAGGACGTAATCATGGATTCCTAAAAAAATCTTCATTCTTTCATCGTTGGGCAATGTAAACATGTTCTTCATTGCCATACACAATTTTAATGCTTTTGTTTTGTAAGAAAAAAATTTTTTTCCTCCTTTTTTCCTTCAAATCAAGTTTCGTATATTAAAAGAAAAACATGGATTCTTGTAATAATCTCCATTCTTTTCATGATTTGGCCCTATATACACATTGTTCTCATTTGGATACATGATATTGATGCTTCGATTTTGCAAGAAAAGCATTTTTTCACCATTTTCCTTAGAAACAGGGTTTATCTGTTGAAAAAGACAAACATGGAGTCTTACAACAATCTTTATTCTTTTCATGATTAGGCATCGTGAACATGTTTTCCCCATTGTGATACACGATACAGATTCTTTGATTTTGTAAGAAAAGCTTTTTTTTCCTCCATTTTCCTTGGAATTAATGCTCTTATGTAAAAAAGGACAAACATATATTGTTGTAATAATCTCCACTTTTTTCATGATTAGGCATCATTAAGACATTCTCCTTATTCTGATATGCAATATTGATGCTTTGGTTTTGGAAGAAAAGCTTATTTTTCCTTAATTTTTCTTAGAATCAAAGCTCATCCATCAAAAAAGACAAACATAGATTCTTGCAATAATATCAATCCTTTTAATGATTCAGCACCATAAACATAATCTCCTCATTGGGATACACAATATTGATGCTTTTGTTTTGCAACAAAAAAATTTTACCTCTACCATTTCATTAGAATCAAAATTTCTCTATCAAAGGAGATAAACATGGATTCTTGCAATAATCTCCACTCTTGTCATGATTAGGCGCCCCCTTATTAGGATACATGATATTGATGCTTTCGTTTCTTTCTTTCTTCCATTTTTCTAAGAATCAAAGTTCATCCGTCGAAAGAGACAAACATGGGTTCTTGGAACAGTCTTCTTTTTCTCTTTCACAATTCGACACCATAAGTACATTCTCCTCATTAAGATACATAATATTTGATGCTTTGATTTTGGAAGAAAACCTTTTTTTTTTCCATTTTCCTTAGAATCAAAGTTAATCAATCAAAAGTGATAATGGATTCTTTTAACAATCATAATTCATTTCATGATTTGACTCAATAAACAAATTTTCCTTATTAGGGTACATGATATTAATGCTTTGTTTCATAGGAAAAGTTTTTCTTCCACCATTTTCCTTAAAATCAAAATTCATTTGTTAAAAGAGAAAACAAGGATTTTGGCAACAATCAAAATTCGTTTATCAAAAGCACATGATATTGATGCTTTGGTTTTTGCAAGCAAAGCTTTTTTATCCTTCATTTTCCTTAGAATCAAAGTTCATCCATCAAAGCAAACAAACATGATTCTTGTGATAATCTCCATTCTTTTCTTGGTTCAGCATTGCAAGATGTTTACCTCATTGCTATACATGGAATTAATGCCTTGGTTTTGTAGGAAAAGTTTTCTTTCCCCGATTTTCCATGGAATCAAAGTTCATCCATCAAAAGTGACAAACACAAATTTTTATAGTAACCTCTGGTATTTTCATGTTTAGGCACAGTAAACACATATTGCTCATTGAGACATATGATATTGATGCTTGGTTTTGAAAAAGATGGCTTTCCTTCCTCTATTTTCCTTAGAATAAAAGTTCATCTGTCAAAATAGACAAACATGATTCTTGTAATAATCTCCATTTTTTTCATGATTGGGCACGAAAAACATGTTCTCCTCATTGCCATACAAGGTATTGATGGTTTAGTTTTACAAGAAAAGCTTTTTTCTCTTCATTTTCTTTATAATCATAGTTTATTCATTAGAAGGGTCAAACATGATTCTTGCTGTAATATCCATTCTTTTCATGATTAGGCACTATGAACACATTCCACTCATTGGGATGCATGATATTGATGTCGTGGTTTTGCAAGAAATTCTCTTCTTTCCTTTATTTTCATTAGAATCATAATTCGTCCATGATATTGATGCTTTGGTATTATCCTTCAGAGGAGACAAACATGGATTCTTGTAATAATCTCTATTCTTTTCATGATTGGGCATCATAAACATGTTCTTCTCTTTGCCATACACGACATTGGTGGTTTGATTTTGAAAGAAAAGCTTTTCTTTCCTTTATTTTCCTTAGAATAAAAGTTCATCTATGAAAAGAGAAATATGGATTGTTGTAATAATCTTCATTCTTTTCAAGATTGGGTGTTGCAAACCTATTTTCCTCATTGGGATACACAATTTTGATGTCTGGTTTTACAACAAAAACTTTTGCCTCCATCATTTTTCTTAGAATCAAAGTTCATTTGCCAAAAGTGACAAACATGGATTCTTGTAATGATCTTTTTTTTTTTATGATTTGGGCCTATAAACATATTCTCATTATTTGGATAAGTCATATTAATGCTACTATCACAAGATATGCTTTTTTCCTCTATTTTCCTTAAAAATAAAGTTCGTCTATTAAGAGAGCCATACCATGATTCATGTAATAATCTATATTTCTTTCATCATTATGCATTGTAAATACGTTCTCCCTATTGGGATATACAATATTGAATCCTTGGTTTCACAAGAAAAGCCTTTTTGTCCCCACTTTCCTTAAAATCAAGTTTGCTTGTCAAAAGAGAAAAACATGGTTTATTTTAATAATCTCCATTCTTTTCAAGATTGGGAATCACAAACATGTTTTTCTTATTAGGATACATAATATTGATGCTTTAGTTTCATAAGAAATATTTTCCTTTCCTTCATTTCTCTTAGACTTAAAGTTTATCTGTCAAAAAAGACAAACCTAGATTCTTGTAATAATACCCTTTCTTTGCATGATTCAACACCGGAAACATATTTTTGTCATTTGGATACACGTTATTGATACTTTGTTTTTGTGTGAAAAGCCTTTCTTTCCTTCATTTTTTATAGAATCAAAGTTTATCTGTCAAAAGTGATAAACATGGATTCTTTTAACAATCACCATTATTTTCATGATTTAGCTCCATAAACACATTTTCCTCATTAAGATACATGATGTTGATGCTTTAGTTTCTCAAGAAAAGCATTTCTTTCTTTCATTTTTCGTAGAATCAAAGATCAACTTAATAGTGACAAACTTGTATTCTTGTAACAATATCATTTCTTTTCATGATTAGGCATCGTAAACACATTTGACCTAAAAGGATACATGATACTGATGCTTTGGATTTAAAGAAAAGCTTTTCTTTGCTCCATTTTCCTTAGAATCAAAGTTTGTCCATCAAAAGAGACAAACATAGATTCTTGTAATAATCTACACTCTTTTCATGATTGGACACCGCAAACACATGCTTCTCATTGGGATACACAATATTGAAGCTTTAATTTTGAAAGCAAAGCTTTTCTTCCCTCCATTTTCCTTATAATCTAATGTTTATTTGTCAAAAGAGACAAACATCAATTCTTGTAAAAATCTCCATTTTTCATTATTAGTCATCATAAACACACTCTCCATATTGCCATACATGATAGTAATGCTTTGGTTTTGCAAGAAAAGCATTTTTTTCCTCCATTTTTCCTTCGAATCAATGTTTGTCCTTCCAAAAAGACAAATATGGATTCTTATAATAATCTCCACTTTTTTTTCATGATTAGGCACCTTAAACATATTTTCCTCATTAGGATACGTGATATTGATGCTATGGTTTTGAAAGGAAAACTTTTCTTTCTACCATTTTTCTTAGAATCAAAGTTCGTCAATTAAAAAGGACAAACATTGATTCTTGTAATTATCTTTATTCTTTTCATAATTCAGCACCTTAAACATATTCTCCTCATTAGGATACATAATATTGATGTTATGGTTTTGAAAGAAAAACTTTTCTTTCCACCATTTTCCTTAGAATCAAAGTTCATTCGTCAAAAGGGAAAAATATGGATTCTAGTAATAATCACCATTCCTTTCATCATTGGGCATTGTAAACACATTCTACTCATTGGGATACACGACAATGAATCTTTAGTTTTGCAAGAAAAGTTTTTCTTTCCTCTATTTTCCTTAGAATCAAGATTCATCCGTCAAAAGGGACAAACATGGATTCTTGTAATTATCTCCATTTTTTTCATAATTTTTCTCCATATACACATTCTCCTAATTGGGGTACATGATATTTATACTTTGGTTTCACAGGAAAAGTATTCTTTCCTCCATTTTTCTTAAAGGCAATGTTCCTTCGCCAAAAGAGACAAACATGGATTCTTGTAATAATCTTTACTCTTTTCATGATTGGGCATTATAAATACATTCTCCTTATTGCCATAGATTGTAAGAAAACTTTTCTTTCGAAAGAAAAGCTTTTCTTTTGAAAGTTTCCTTAAAATTAAAGTTCATTGGTCAAAAAAGAAAAACAAGGATTCTTGTAATAATCTATATACCTTTTACCATTGGGTACTGTAAGCACTTTACCCTTATTAGGATATACGATATTGATGCCTTGGTTTCGAAAGAAAAGCTTTTCTTTCCTCTATTTTCCTTAAAATCAAAGTTCATCCTCTAAAAAAGACAAACGTGATTCCTGTAATAATCTCTATTCTTTTCATGAATGGGCACTATAAACATGTTTGATGCTTTGGTTTTAAAGGAAAATATTTTCCTTCCTCTATTTTCCTTATAATAAAAGTACATCCACCAAAAAAGAAATATGGATTCTTGTAATAATCTTCATTCTTTTCAAGATTAGGTGATGAAAGATATTTTCCTTATTACAATACATGATTTTTTTTCCTCATTAAGATACATGATTTTGATGTTTAGTTTTATGATAAAAGCTTTCTCTTCTTATATTTTTCCTAGAATCAAAGTTCATTCGTCAAAAGTGAGAAACAAGGATTCTTATAATCATCTCCATTTTTTTCATGATTCAACCCCATAAAAACTTTCTCTTATTGGGATACAGGATATTGAAGCTTTGGTGTCACAAGAAATGGATTTCTCTCCTCTATTTTTCTTAGAGACAAAGCCTATCTATTAAAAGAGACATACTCCTATTCATGTAATAATCTCCATTCCTTTCATGATTAGGCATCGTAAACACATTTTCTCTATTGGGATACGCAACTTGGTTTCGTGAGAAAAGCTTTTCTTTCTCCACTTTCCTTGGAATCAAAGCTCACCTATCCAAAGAGACAAACATGGATTCTTGAAATAATCTCTTTTTTTCATGATTGGGCATCATAAACTCATTTTGCTCATTGGGATACAAAATATTAATGCTTTGGTTTCACAAAAAAATTTTCTTTTCTTTCTTTCATTTCCATTAGAATAAAAGTTTGTCAAAAAAGACAAACATGTATTCTTGTAATAATCTCATTTTTTTTCATCATTCGACACCAGAACCACATTCTTGTCATTGGAATACACATTATTGATGCTTTGATTTTGTAAGAAAAAAATTATTTTCCTTTATTTTCCTTAGAATCAAAGTTTATTCGTCAAAAGTGAAGAATAAAGATTCTTTTAACAATCACTATTCTTTTAAAGATTAAACTCCACAAACACATTTTCCTCATTAGGCTTAATGATTTTGTTGTTTTTGGGTTTCATAAGAAAAGCATTTTTTCCTCCATTTTCCTTATAATCAAATATCATCTTTCAAAAGTGATAAACATGTATTCTTGTAACAATCTCCATTTTTTTCATGATTACGCACCACAAACACATTTTTCCTATTAGGATACATGATATTAATGTTTTGGTTTTAAATAAAAGCTTTTCTCTCCTTTATTTTCCTTAGAATCAATGTTCATCTAGTAAAAAGGACAAACATGTATTCTTATAACAATCTCCATTTTTTTCATGATTAGGCACTACAAACATATTCTTCCTATTAGGATAAACGATATTGATGTTTTGGTTTTAAATAAAAGTTTTTCTTTCTCCATTTTCCTCAAAATCAATGTTTGTTTGTCAAAAAAGACAAACATTGATTCTTGTAATAATCTCCACTTTTTTCATGATTAGGCACTATAAACATATTCTCCTCATTGAGAATCACAATAATGATGCTTTGGTGATGATAGAATAGCTTTTCTTCCTCCATTTTCCTTAGAATCCATGTTTTTTTTGTCCAAAGAGACAAAAATCAATTCTTATAATAATCTCTACTTTTTCATGATTACTCATCATA
>JBBYHO010453800.1:36261-63829 GCA_038382025.1 Adansonia gregorii
ATTGCCATACATGATGCTTTAGTTTTGCAAGAAATGCTTTTTTTTCCTCCATTTTCCTTAGAATAAAAATTCATCTGTAAAAAAGGGACAACATAGATTCTTATAATAATCTCCATTCTTTTCATGATTAGGCACTACAAACATATTCTCCTCATTGAGATACATGATATTAATGCTATGGTCTTAAGAGAAAAGCTTTTTCTTTCCTTTATTTTTTTTAGAATTAAAGTTCATTTACTAAAAGAGAAAAACATGGATTCTGGAAATAATCTCCATTCTTTTCATCTTTGGGCACTTTAAAAACATTTCACTCATTAGGACATACAATACTAAATCTTTGGTTTTGCAAGATAAGCTTTTATTTCCTTCATTTTCCTTGGAATCAAAGTTCATTAGTCAAGAGGGTTAAACATGGATTCTTGAATTTATCTCCATTCTTTTCATAATTTGGCATCATAAACACATTCTCCTCGTTGGGATACATGATATTGATGCTTTGTTTTCACAAGAAAAGCATTTCATTCCTTTATTTTCCTTAAAGTTAATATTCATTCATCAAAAGAGACAAACATGGATTCTTGTGGCAATCTCTTTTCCTTTCATGATTGGGCACTATAAACATGTTCCCCTTATAGCCATAGATGGTATTGATGCTTTAGTTTTACAAGAAAAGCTTTTCTTTCCTCTATTTTCCTTAGAATCCAATTTCATCCATCAAAAGGGACAAACATGGATTTCTATAATAATCACTATTCCTTTCATGATTGGGCACTGTAAACAAATTTTTCTTATTAGGATACACGGTTTTGATGCTCTAATTTTAAAAGTAAAGCTTTTCTTTCCTCCATTTGTCTTAGAATCAAACATTATCCTTTAAAATCTACAAACATGGATTCTTGTAATAATCTCCATTCCTTTTCATGATTTGGCACTGTAAACACATTCTCTTCTTTGCCATACATGATATTGATGCTTTGGTTATGTAATAAAACCTTTTCTTTCCTCTATTTTCCTTAAAATTAAAGTTTGTCCATCGAAAGCAAGAACAATGGATTCTTGTAATAAACTCCTTTCTTTTCAAGGTTGGGCACTATGAACACGTTCTCCTCGTTTGGATACACAAAGTTGATGCTTTGGTTTTAAGAGAAAAACTTTCCTTTCCTCTATTTTCCTTATAATCAAAGTTCATCCATCGAAGAAGAAAAACACAAAGTACTTCAAGAATCTTTATTTTTTTTTCAAGATTGGACACCCCTAAAGGGATACACAATATTAACACTTTGTTTATACAAGAAAAGCCTTTCTTCATTCCCTTTTCCTTGGAATCTAAGCTTATCTATCAAAAAAGACAAAATAAATTCTTGTAATAATCTCCATTCGTTATATGATTAGGCACAATGAACACATTCTTCTGCTTTGGGATACATGATCTTGATTCATTTGTTTTGCAAGAGAACCTTTCATGTCTTTCTCTAGCTTAAAATGAAAGTTTGTTTGTTAAAAAAGACAAATAAGGATTCTTGTAACAATCTCTATTCTTTTCATCATTAGGCATTGTAAGCACATTTTTCTCATTGAGATACATGATATTACTGCTTTCATTTTGTAAGAGAAGCTTTTCCTTGCACCATGATATTGATGCTTTCATTTTGTAAGAAAAGTTTTCCTTTGCACCATTTTCTTAAGAGCCAAAGCTCCTTCATCAAAGGAGGCAAAAACAAATTCCTCCAATAATCTCTATTCTTTCAATGATCGAGCACTGTAAAAATGTTCTTCTTATTGGGATACATGATACAGATGCTTTGGTTTTGAAAAAGAGCTTTTTTCCCTCCATTTTCCTTATAATCAAAGGTCATCCATCAAAATAGACAATTATAGATTCTAGTAATTATCTCTATTTTTTTCATGATTGGGTACCATAGATACATTCTTTTCATTGTGACACACAACATTGATGCTTTGGTTGTGAAAGAAAAGCTTTTCTTTCCTCTAATGTCCTTAGAAGAAAAGTTTGTCCATCAAAAGATAAACATGGATTCTTGCAATAGTCTCCATTATTTTCAAGATTGGGTGCTGTAAACAGGTTTTCCTTATTGGGATACATGATTTTGATGTTTGGTTTTGCTAGAAAAGCTTTTCCTTTCTCCGTTTTCCTTAAAATCAAAGTTTATCTGTAAAAAGTGACAAACATGGATTCTTGTAACAATCCCCATTCTTTTCACGATTTATCCGTATAAACATATTCTTCGTATTTGGATACGTGATATTGAGCTTTGGTTTCATAAGAAAAGCATTTCTTTCTTCCATTTTCCTTAGATACAAAGTTCATCTGTTGAGAAAGACAAACAGATTCTTGTAATCTCCATTTCTTTCATGATTAGGCATTTAAAAATGTTTTCCCCATTAGGATAAGTGGTATTGATTCTTTGATTTTATAAGAAAAGCTATTTTTCCCCTATTTTCCTTGGAATCAAAGCCCATCCGTCGAAGATAAAAACATGGATTTTTGTAATAATCTCCATTATTTTCATGATTGGGCATCATAGCCACATTCGTCTCATTGGAATATACAATATTGATGATATGGTTTTGCAAGAAAAGATTTTTCTTTCTCTATTTTCCTTAAAATCAATGTTTGTCCGTCAAAAGGGACAAACATGGATTATTATAATTATTTCCATTCATTTCATGATTAGGTACTTTAATCACATTTTACTTATCAAGATGCATGATATTGATGCTATGGTTTTAAAAGAAAAACTTTTCTTTTCTTTATTTTCCTCAAAATCACAGGTCATCCATCTCTCGCAATAATCTCCTCTCTTTTCATCATTGGGCACCATAAAAACATTCCACTCATTGGGATACATGATATTAAATCTTTAGTTTTTCAAGAAAACCCTTTCTTTCCACCATTTTCCTTGGAATCAAAGTTCGTTTGTCAAAAGTGACAAACATGGATTCTTTTAATTATAATAATTCTCTTCATAATTTGGGTCTATAAACACATTTTCCTCAATAGGGTACATGATATTGAGACTTTGGTTTCATATGAAAAGCATTTCTTTCTTGTATTTTTCTTAAAGTCAAAATTCATCCGTCAAAAGAGTTAAACATGGAATCTTGTAAAAATCTCCATTCTTTTCATGATGAGGCACTATAAACACATTCTCCCTATTGCCATTGACAATATTTATGCTTTTCCTTTGCAAGAAAAGCTTTTCCTTCCTCTATTTTTCTTAGAATCTAAGTTTATCTATTAAAAAGGACAAACATGGATTTTTGTAATAATCTCCATTCCTTTTAAGATTGAGCACTGTAAACACATTCCCCTCATTAGGATACACGATTTTGATGCTATAATTTAACAAAAAAAGCTTTTCTTTCCTCTATTTCCCTTAGAATCAAAGATTATCCTTTAATATCGACAAACATGGATTCTTGTAACAATCTCTGTTCTTTTTCATGATTGGGCACTATAAACACATTCTCTTCTTTACTATACACAATATTGATGCATTGGTCATGCAATAAAACCTTTTCTTTCTTATATTTTCCCTAGAATTAATATTCATTTGTGAAAGGGGACAAAAATGGATTCTTGTAGTAATCTCCTTTCTTTTCAAGGTAGGGCATTGTGAACACATTCTCCTCGTTGGTATACACAATGTTAATGTTTTGGTTTTGAACGAAAAACTTTTCTTTCCTCTATTTTCCTTAGAAATAGAGTTCATGCATTAAAGAAAACAAACATGGAGTATTGCAAGAATCTTTATTCTTTTCAAGATTGGGCACGACTCAAAGGGATACATAATATTAACACTTTTTTCCTACAAGAAATGCTTTTTTTCCTCCATTTTCCTTGGAATCTAAGCTCGTCTATCAAAAGAGCAAAATGAATTTTTGTAATAATCTTCATTTGTTTCATGATTAGGTAGGATACATGATATTGATGCTTTTGTTTTGAAAGAATAGCTTTTCTTTCCTTTATTTTCCTTAGAATCAAAGTTTATCCTCCAAAAGAGACAACTATGGATTCTTGTAATAATCTTTACTCTTTTCAAGAATGGGCACCATATACATATTGCCCTATTGCCATACACAATATTGATGCTTTGGTATTGAAAGAAAAGCTTTTCTTTCCTCCATTTTCTTTAGAATAAAAGTACATCCATCAAAAGAGAAACATGAATTCTTGTAATAATATTCATTCTTTCCAAGATTGGGTGTTGTGAAGATGTTCTCCTCATTAGGATACACAATTTTGATGTTGATTTTACGAGAAAAGCTCTCCGTTCCTCCACTTTTTTAGAATCAAAATTCATTTGTCCAAAGAGAGAAACATGTAATCGTCCCTATTTTTTTCATGATTTGGCCCCATAAACACATTCTCCTTATTTGGATATGTCATATTAATGCTTTGGTGTCACAAGAAATGCTTTTCTTTCCTCTATTTCATTAGAAACAAAGTTTTTCTGTCGAAAGAGGCATACTTCTATTCATATAGTAATCTCCATTACTTTCATGATTAGGCACCTTAAAAATGTTTTGCCTATTAAGATACACGATACTGATTCTTTGGTCTGGTGAGAAAAGGTATTCTTTCCCAATTTACCTTAGAATCAAAGCTCACTTATCAGAAGAGACAAACATGAATTCTTGTAATAATCTCCTTTCTTTTCATGATTAGGCATCATTAACATGTTTTTGTCATTGGGATCTGCGATATTGATGCTTTGGTTTTGCAAAAAATGCTTTTCATTCCTCTATTTTCCTTAAAATAAATGTTCATTCGTCAAAAAGGATAAACATGGATTTTTATAATAATCTACATTCTTTCCATGATTAGAGCCCATTCTTTTCCTTGGGATACATGATATTGATGCTACAGTGTTGAAAGAAAAACTTTTTTTTCCTCCATTTTCCTTAGAATTAAAGCTCATCAGTCTCTGGGAATAATCTCCATTCTTTTCATCATTGTGCACCATAAAAATATTCCACTCATTGGGACACACAATACTGAATCTTTGGTTTTACAAGAAAAGCTTTTCTTTTTGCCATTTTCCTTAGAATCAAATTTTGTTCATAAAAAGGGACAAACATGGATTCTTGTAATTATATCCATTCCTTTCATAATTTGGCTCCATAAACACATTCTCCTCACTGGGGTACATGCTATTGATACGTTCATTTCATAGGAAAAGCATTTGCTTCCTCATTTTTCTTATAATCAAAGTTTATCCATCAAAAAAGGCAAACATGGATTCTTGTAAAATCTCCCTTCCTTTCATGATTAGCACTATAAATACGTTCTCCTTATTGCCATAGATGATGTCTATGCTTTTCTTTTGCAAGAAAAGCTTTTCTTTCCTATATTTTCCTTAGAATCATCGGGGAAAAAAAGAAAAATAAGGATTTTTGTAGTAATCTCCTTTCTTTTTATGGTTGGGCACCGTAAGCACTTTCTCCGTATTATGATACATGATATTGATGCCTGGTTTTAAAAGAAAAGCTTTTCTTTCCTCCATTTTCCTTAGAATCAAAATTCATCCTCCAAAAGAGGCAAACATGGATTCTTATAATAATCTCTATTCTTTTTATGAATGGGACTATAAACACATTCTCCTCGTTGCCATACACAATTCTTTGGTTTCAAAAGAAAAGGCTTTTCTTTCCTCTATTTTCCTTAGAATAAAAGTACATTCATTAAAAGAGAAACATGAATTCTTGTAATAATATTCATGCTTTCCAGGATTGCGTGCTGTAAAAATCTTTTCTCATTAGGATACTCGATTTTGACGTTTAATTTTACAAGAAAAGTTATCTTTTCCTCTATTTTCTTAGAATCAAAGTTCATTCGTCAAAAGAGAGAAACATGGATTCTTGTAATAATCTTCATTTTTTCATGATTCAGCCCCATAAACATATTTTCCTTATTTGAATATGTCATATTGATGCTTTGGTGTCACAAGAAATGCTTTTTTTCCTCAATTTTCCTTAGAAATAAACTTTGTCTGTCGAAAGAGACATACTTTTATGCATGTAGTAATCTCTATTCCTTTCATAAATAGGCACCTTAAAAATGTTTTGCCTATTAGGATACATGATACTGGTTCTTTGGTTTAGTGAGAAAAGCTTTTCTTTCCCTATTTTCCTTGGAATAAAAGTTCACTTGTCAAAAGAGACAAACATGGATTCTTATAATAATCTCCATTCTTTTCATGATTGGACATCACAAACGTGTTTTTCTCATTGGGATACATAATATTGATGCTTTGGTTTCATAAAAAATGCTTTTCATTCCTCTATTTTCCTTAAAATCAATGTTTGTCTGTTAACAGGGATAAACATGGATTCTTATAATAATCTACATTCTTTCCATGATTAAAACCCGTTCTCTTCCTCAGGATACATGATATTGATGCTATGGTTTTGAAATAAAAACTTTTTTTTCTCTATTTTCCTTTGAACAAAAGCTCGTTAGTCTTTGGTAATAATCTCTATTCTTTTTATTGTTATGCACCATAAAAATATTCCACTCATTAGGACACACAATATTGAATCTGTGGGTTTTCAATAAAAGCTTTTCTTTCTACCATTTTTCGTAGAATCAAAGTTTGTTCCTGAAAAGGGACAAGCATCGATTCTTGTAATTATATCTATTCCTTTCATAACTTGGCTTCATAAACATATTCTCTTCATTGGGTACATGATCTTGATATATTCATTTCACAGGAAAAGCATTGGTTTCCTTCATTTTTCTTATAGTTAAAGTTTGTCTGTAAAAAAGACAAATATAGATTCTTGTAATAATCTCCACTCTTTTCATAATTGGGCGTTATAAATACGTTTTTCTTATTGCCATAGATGATATTTATGCTTTTCTTTTGCAAGAAAAGCTTTTCTTTCCACCATTTTCCTTAGAATCCAAGTTCATTGGTCAAAAAGGAAAAACAAGGATTCTTGTAATAATCTCCATTCCTTTTATGGTTGGGCACCATGAGCACTTTCTCCTAATTAGGATACATTATATTGATGCTTTGGTTTTAAAAGAAAAGCTTTTCTTTCCTCCATTTTCCTTAGAATCAAAGTTCATCCTCGAAAAGAGACAAACATGGATTTTTTTTCATGAATGGGCACCATAAACATTTTCTCCTTATTGCCATACATGATATTAATGCTTTGGTTTTGAAAGAAAAGCTTTTTTTACTCTATTTTTCTTAGAATAAAAGTATATCCAGCAAAAGAGAAACACAAATTCTTGTAATAATCTTTATTTTTTTTGAAGATTAGGTGCTATAAAGATGTTCTCCTCATTAGGATACACGATTTCAATGTTTAATTTTACAACAAAAAAATTTCCCTTCCTCCATTTTCTTAGAATCAAAGTTCATTCGCTAGAAGTGAGAAACATGGATTCTTGTAACGATCTTCATTTTCTTCATGATTCTGCCCCATAAACCCATTTTTCTTTTTTGGACACATCTATTGATGCTTTGGTGTTGCAGGAAATCCTTTTCCTTCCTCTATGTTCCTTAGAAACAAAGTTCATTTATCAAAAGAGACATACTTCTATTCACATAATAATTTCCATTGCTTTCACAGTTAGGCACTGTAAACACATCTTCCCTATTGGGATATGCAATACTGATTCTTTAGTTTCGAGAGAAAATATTTTGTTTCACTATTTTCCTTGGAATCATAGCTCACCTGTGAAAAAAGACAAACATAGATTCTTGTAATAATCTTCATTCTTCTCATGATTGGGCACCGTAAACATAGTTTTCTCATTAGGATATACAATATTAATGCTTTGGTTTTGCAAAACATGCTTTTCATTCCTATATTTTCCTTAGAATCAATGTTTGTATGTCAAAAGGAATAAACATGGATTCTTATAATAATCTCCTTTTGTTCCATGATTAGAACCCATCCTCCTCATTAGGATACATGATATTGACGCTATGGTTTTGAAAGAAAAAAGTTTTACTTCCTCCATTTTCCTTAGAATCAAGGTTTTTCCATCTCTAGTAATAATCTCTGTTCTTTTCATCATTGTGCACCATAAAAATATTCCACTCATTAGGATACATGATACTAAATCTTTGGTTTTACGAGAAAAGCTTTTCTTTCAGCCATTTCCTCAGAATCAATGTTTGTTTGTCAAAAGGGACAAATATGGATTCTTCTAATTATATCCATTCTTTTCATAATTCGACTCCAAAAACACATTTTCCTTATTAGGGTACATGATATTAAGTTTCACAGGAACAGTATTTCTTTCCTCTATTTTTCTTAAAGTCAAAGTTCATTTGCCAAAAGAGCAAACAAGGATTCTCGTAATAATCTCCATTCTTTGATGACTAGGCACTGTAAGCACGTTCTTCTTATTGCCATAGATGATATTTATGCTTTTTTTCTGCAAGAAAAGCTTTTCTTTCCTTCATTTTTCTCAGAATCAATGTTCATGGGTCAAAAGGAAAAAATAAGGATTCTTGTAATAATCTCCATTCCTTTTATGATTGGGCACTATTAGCACTTTCACCCCATTAGGGTACATGATATTGATGCCTTGGTTTTGAAGGAAAAGTTTTTCTTTCCACTTTTTCCTTAGAATCAAAGTTCATCCTCCAAATGAGACAAACATGGGCACTTGTAATAATCTCTATTCTTTTCATGAATAGGCACCATAAGCAGGTTCTTCTGATTGCCATACACAATATTTATGCTTTGGTAAAGGCTTTTCTCTATGCCATTTTTCTTGGAATAAAACTACATTTGTCAATAGAGAAACATGAATTCTTGTAATAATCTTCATTTTTTTCAGGACTAGGTGCTATAAATATGTTCTCCTTATTTGGATACATGATTTTTATATTTGATAATGAAAAAAGCTTTCCCTTCCTCCATTTTTTGAGAATCAAAGTTCATTCATCAAAAGTGAGAAACATGGATTCTTGTAATAATCTCCCTTTTTTTTCATGGTTCGGCTTTATAAACACATTCTCCTTGATACATCATATTGATGCTTTGTTGTCACAAAAAATGTTTTTCTTTCCTCTATTTTCCTTAAAAGCAAAATTCATCTATCAAAAGTGTCATACTTCTATTCATTTAACAATCTCCATTCATTTCATGATTAGGCACCATAAACATGTCCTCCCTATTAGAATACACAATACTAATTCGTTGGTTTTGTGAGAAAAGCTTTTCTTTCCCTACTTTCCTTGGAATCAATGCTTGCCTATCAAAAAAGACAAACATGGATTCTTGTAACAAACCCTATTCTTTTCATAATTGGGCATCATAAACACGTTTCTCTTATTGGGATAAACAATATTGATGCTTTAGTTTCACAAAAAATGCTTATCATTCTTGTATTTTCCTTGGAATCAAAGTTTATCTGTAAAAGGGGACAAATATGGTTTCTTATAAAATCCCTATTCTTTTCATGATTAGGCAGCTCAAACACATTCTCTTCAGTAGGATACATGACATTGATGCTATGATTTTGCAAGAAAAGCTTTTTTCTCCACCATTTTCCTTTGAACCAAAGTTCATCCATCAAAAGGGAAAACATGGATTCTTGTAATTATATCCATTCTTTCCATAATTCGACTCCATAAACACATTCTCCTCATTGGGTTACATCATATTGATACTTGGTTTCATAAGAAAATATTTTCTTTCCTTTATTTTTCCTAGAGACAAAATTCATCTATCAAAAGAGACAAACATGGATTTTTGTAATAATCTCCATTCTTTTCATGATTGGGCAGTGTAAACATATTCTCCTTATTGCCATAGATGATATTTATGCTTTTCTTTGCAAGAAAAGCTTTTCCTTCCTTTATTTTCCTTAGAATTAAAGTTCATTAGTCAAAAGGGATAAACAAGGATTCTTGTAATAATCTTTATTCCCTTTACAATTGGGCACCGTAAGCACTTTCTCCCTTTTGAAGACATGATATTAATGCTTTAGTTTTGAAACAAAGCTTTTTTTGCCCTTATTTTCCTTAGAATCAAAGTTCATCCTCTAAAGGAGACAAACATGCATTCTTGTAATAATCTCAACTATTTTCATGAATGTGTAGCATAAACACGTTCTCCCTATTGCCATGAGTGATATTGAAGCTTTAGTTTTGAAGGAAAAGCTTTTCTTTCCTTCATTTTCCTTTTAGAAAAAAAGAACGTCCATCAAAAGAGAAACATGAATTCGTGTAATAATCTTCATTCTTTTCAAGATTGCGTGCTATAAAGATGTTCTTCTTATTAGGATACATGATTATGGTATTTGGTTTTAAAAGAAAGGGTTTCCTTTCTCCATTTTCTTAGAATTAAAATTCATTCATCAAAAGTGAGAAACATAGATTCTTGTAATAATCTCCATTTTTTCATTATTTAGACCCATGAACACCTTCTCCTTGTTTGGATAAATCATATTAATGCTTTACTGTCACAAGAAATGCTTCTCTTTCCTGCATTTTCGTTAGAGACAAAGTTCATCTGTCAAAGAGACATACTTCTATTCATGTAATAATCTTCATTCCTTTCATGACTAGACACTATAAACACGTTCTCCCTATTAGGATACACGATACTGACCTTTGGTTTCATAAGAAAAGTTTTTCTTTCCCCACTTTCCTTGGAATCAAAGCTCACATGTCAGAAGAGACAAACTTGGATTCTTGTAATAATCTCCATTTTTTCATGATTAGGCATCGTAAACACTTTTTTCTCATTGGGATACACAATATGGATACTTTGGTTTTGCAAAAATTGCTTTTTGTTCCTTCATTTTCCTTAAAATCAATGTTTATTTGTCAAAAGCGACAACGTGGATTTTTAGAATAATCTCTATTCTATTCATTATTACGCACCTTAAACCTATTCTCCTCATTAGGATGCATTAATGCTATGATTTCAAAAGAAAAACTTTTACTTTCTCCATTTTCCTTAGAATCAAAGTTTATACGCCAATGCTAATATCTCCATTCTTTTCATCATCGTAAAAACATTCCATTTATTGGGCCACACGATATTGAATCTTTGGTTTTCCAAGAAAGGCTTTTCTCTCCACCATTTTCCTTAGAATCAATGTTCATCTGTCAAAAGAGACAAACATGGATTCTTGTAATTATATCCATTTTTTTCATAATTCGGCTCTATAATCACATTCTCTTCATTGGGGTACATGATATTGATACTTTGGTTTCACAAGAAAAATATTTTTTCCTTTATTTTTCTTAGAGTCAAAGTTCATCTTTCAAAAGAGATAAACATGGATTCTTATAATAATCTCAATTCTTTTAATTATTGGGTATAGTAAACACATGCTCCTTATTGCCATAAATGATATTTATGTTTTTCTTTTGCAAGGAAAGCTTTTCTTTTGCAAGTAAAGCTTTTCTTTCCTCCATTTTCCTTAGAATCAAAGTTCATCAGTCAAAAGCGATCAACAAGGATTCTTGTAATAATCTTCATCGCTTTTATGATTGGGCACTGTAAGCACTTTCTCCCTATGAAGATACATGATATTGACTCGAAAGAAAAGCTTTTCTTTTCCCTATTTTGCATAGAATCAAAGTTCATCCTCCAAAATAGACAAACATGGATTCATGTAATAATCTCTATTCTTTTCATGAATGGGCATCATAAACACACTCTCGTTATTCCTATACACGATATTGATGCTTTGGTTTTGAAAGAAAAGTTTTTCTTTCCTCCATTTTCCTTAGAATAAAAGTACATGCGTCAAAAGAGAAACATGAATTCTTGTAATAATATTCATTCTTGTCACGATTGGATGCTGTAAAGATGTTCTCCTCTTTAAGATACACGTTTTGATGTTTGGTTTTATGAGAAAAGCTTTCCTTTCTTCCATTTTCTTACAATCAAACTTCATTCATCAAATGTGAAAAACATGGATTCATGTAATAATCTCTCTTTTTTTCATTATTTAGCCCCATAAACACATTCTCCTTATTTGGATACGTCATATTTATGCTTTGGTGTCATAAGAAATGTTTTTTCCTTCATTTTCCTTAGAGACAAAGTTCATATGTCGAAAGAGGCATACTTCTATTCATGTAATAATCTCAATTCCTTCCATGATTAGGCACCGTAAACGCATCATCTCTATTAGGATACTCGATACGATTCTTTGGTTTTGCTAGAATAGCCTTTTTTCCCCACTTTCCTTAGAATCAAAGCTCACCTATCAGAAGAGATAAACATGGATTCTTGTAATAATCTCCATTTTTTTCATGATGAGGCATCACAAATGCAATTTTCTTATTGGGATACACAATATTGATGCTTTGGTTTTGCAAAAAATGTTTTTCATTCCTCTATTTTCTTTAGAATCAATGTTTGTTCGTAAAAAAGGACAAACAAGGATTTTTATAATAATCTCTATCTTTTTCATGATTATACACCTTAAACATATTCTCCTCATTAGGATACATGATATTGATGCTATGGTTTTGAAAGAAAACTTTTCTTTCCCCTATTTTTCTTAGAATCAAAGTCTGCCTGTCTCTAGTAAAAATCGCCATTCTTTTCTTCATTGGGCACTGTAAAAACATTTCATTCATTGGGATACACGACACTGGATGTTTGGTTTTGCAAGAAAAACTTTTCTATCTATTTTCCTTAGAATCAAAGTTCATCTGTCAAAAGGGACAAACATGGATTCTTGTAATTATATCCATTCTTTTTATAATTTGGCTCCATAAACAAACTCTTTTCATTAGGGTACATGATATTGATACATTGGTATCATAGGAAAAGTATTTCTTTCCTCCATTTTTCTTAAAGTCAAAGCTCATCCATTAAAAGAGACAAACGTAGATTTTTGTAATAATCTCCATTCTTTTCATGATTGGGCACTGTAAGCATGTTCTCCTCATCACCATAGATGGTATTTATGCTTTTCTTTCCTTTATTTTCCTTAAAATCAAAGCTCATCAGTCAAAAGGGAAAAACAAGGATTCTTGTAATAATCTTCACACATTTTATCATTGGGTACTATAAGCACTTTCCTTTCATTAGGATACATGATATTAATGCTTTAGCTTTAAAATAAAGCTTTTCCTTCCTCTATTTTCCTTAGAATCAAAGTTCATCCTCCAAAAGAGACAAACATAGATTCTCATAATAATCTTTATTAGTTTCATGAATAGGCACTATAAACATATTCTTCTCATCGCCATATACAAAATTAACGGCTCGGTTTTGAAAGAAAAGCTTTTCTTTCCTCCTATTTCCTTAGAATCAAAGTACATCCATCAAAAGAGAAACATGAATTTTTGTAATAATCTTCAATCTTCAAAAGGGATAAATATGAATTCTTATAATAATCTCCATTATTTTCATGATTAGGCACCTCAAACACATTTTCTTCATTGGGATATATGATATTAATGCTATGGTTTTGGAAGAAAAACTTTTTTTCCTCTATTTTCCTTACAATCAAAGTTTGTTCATCTCTAGTAATAATCTCTATTCTTTTCATTGTTGGGCACTGTAAAAAATTTCCACTCATTTCAATAAACAATACTGAATCTTCAGTTTTATAAGAAAAGCTTTTCTTTTTGCCATTTTTCTTAGAATCAAAGTTCGCCCGTCAAAAGAGACAAACATTGATTCTTGTAATTGTATCCATTCTTTTCATAACTTGGGTCCATAAACACATATTCGTAATTGGGGTACATGATATCAATACTTTGGTTTCACAAGAAAAGTATTTCTTTCCTCTATTTTTCTTAGAGTCAAAGTTTATTCGTCAAGAAAAGCAAACATGGATTCTTGTAATAGTCTTCATTCTTTTAATGATTAAGCACTATAAACACATTTTCCTTATTTCCATAGATGATATTTATGCTTTTCTTTCCTTAATTTTCTTAAAATCAAAGTTCATTGGTCAAAGGGGATAAAAAAGGATTATTGTAATAATCTTTATTCCTTTTATGATTGGGTACCGTAAGCACTTTTTTCCCATTAGGTTACAAGATATTGATGCTTTGGATTTGAAAGAAAAGGTTTACTTTCCTACATTTTCTTTAGAATCAAGGTATGTCCATCAAAAGAGAAACATGAATTCTTGTAGTAATCTTCATTCCTTTCAAGGTTGCATCCAATAAAGATGTTCTCCTCATTAGGAAACATGATTTTGATGTTAGGTTTTATGAGAAAAGTTTTCCCTTCCTTTATTTTCTTAGCATCAAAGTTCATTCGTCAAAAGTAAGAAACATGAATTCTTGTAATAATCTCTATTTTTTTTCATGATTTAGCCTCATAAACACATTCTGCTTATTTGGATACATCATATTGATGATTTGGTGTCACAGGAAATGCTTTTCTTTTCTCCATGTTCCTTAGAAACAAAGTTCGTCTATCAAAAGAGATGTACTTTTATTCTTTTCTTTTCTCCATCTTTCCCTAGTTTCCTTAGAGTTAAAGCTACCTTGTCAAAAGAGACAAACATGGATTCTAGTAATAATCTCCACTCTTTTCATTATTGAGCATTGTAAGTACATTTTTCTCATTAGGAAACATAATATTAATGCTTTGGTTTCACAAGAAATGTTTTTTTCCATCACTTTCCTTAGAATCATTGTTCATTTGTCAAAAAAGACAAACATGGATTCCTGCAATAATCTTTACTCTTTTCATAATTAGGCACTATAAACAAATTCTCGTAATTGGAATACATAATATTGATGCTTTGGTTATGAAAGAAAAGTATTTCTTTCCTTCATTTTCCTTAGAATCTATGTTCATTTGTCAAACGAGACAAACACCGATTCCTATAATAATCCCCATTCTTTTCAAGATTAGGCATGGTAACCATGTTTACCTCATTGCCATATATGACATTGGTGGTTTGGTTTTGCAAGAAAAGTTTTTTCTTCCTCTATTTTTCTTATAATCAAACTTTATCCGTCAAAAGGGACAAACATGGATTCTTATAATAATCTCCATTCTTTTCATGACTGGGCACCGCAAACATATTGTCCTCATTGGGATACATGATGTTGAATCTTTGGTTTTGCAAGAAAAGCTTTTATGTCCTCTATTTTCCTTATAATCAAAGTTCATCAGTCAAAAGAGATAAACATGGATTCTTGTAATTATCTCCATTTTCTTTATAATTAGACTTCATAAACATATTCTTCTTATTGGGATACATGACGTTGATGATTTGGTTTCACAAGAAAAGCATTTTGTCCCTTTGTTTTCCTCAAAGTCAATGTTCATCTGTCAAAAGAGACAAACATGGATTCGTGTAACAATCTTCATTTTTTTATGATTAGGCAATGCAAACACATTCTCTTTACTGCCATAGATGATATTGATGCATTGGTTTTGTAAGAAAAGCTTTCTTTCCTCTATTTTCCATAGAATCAAAGTTCATTTGCCAAAAGGGATAAACATGGATTCTTGTAATAATCTCCATTCCTTCCATGATTTGGCACTATAAATACATTCTCATTATTAGGATACATGATTTTAATGCTTGGTTTTGGAATAAAAGCTTTTTCTTCTTGCATTTCCCTTGGAATCAAAGTTCATCCTTCAAAACCAACAAACATGGATTTTTGTAATAATCTCCATACTTTTTTCATGATTAGGCACTACAAACATGTTCTCCTTTTTACCATACATGGTACTAATGCTTTGGTTATGCAATCAAACCTTTTATTTCCTTTATTTTCCTTAGAATTAATGTTCATCTATTAAAAGGGGCAAAAATGGATTCTTGCAATAATGATCTCTTTTTGTTTAGGTTGGGCACTATGAATACATTCTCCTTGTTGGGATAAATGATGTTGATGTTTTGGTTTTGAAAGGAAAACTTTTCTTTTCTCCATCTTTCTTAGAATTAAAGTTTATCTGTCAAAGAAGACAAAAATGGAGTTTTGCAAGAATCTTTATTCTTTTCAAGGTTGGGCACCGTAAATACGTTCCCCTTAATGGGATGCACAATATTGACACTTTGTTTCTCTAAGATAAGTTTTTCTTTCCTCTCTTTTCCTTAGAATCTAAGCTCATCCATCATAAGGGATAATGAATTCTTGTAATAATCTCCATTCGTTTCATGATTAGGCACTATAAACACATTCTCTTGATTGGGATACATGATCTTGATTCATTCATTTTCAAAGAGAACCTTTTCTGTCCTCCTCTACCTTAAAATCAAAGTTCAATTGTTAGAAGAGACAAACATGATTCTTGTAACAATCTTTATTCTTTTCATGATATGACATCGTAAACAAATTCTCCTCATTGGGATATATGATATTGATGCTTTGGTTTTGTAAGAGATGTTTTTCCTTCCACTATTTTCCTTAGAGCAAAAGTTCTTCCATCAAAAGAGACAAACATAAATTCTTTTAGTAATCTCCATTCTTTCAATGATTAGGCATTGTAAACATGTTCTTCTCATTGTGATACATGATATTGATGCTGTAATTTTGAAAAAAAGCTTTTTTCATGTGTTTTTCTTAAAATCAAAGTTTATCCATAAAAAGAACAAACATGGATCCTTGTAATAATATCTATTCTTTTTATGATTGCATACCATAAACACGTTCTCCCTATTGTCACAAACAACATTGATGTTTTGGCTTTGAAAGAAAAGCTTTTCTTTTCTCTATTTTTCTTAAAATAAAAGTTCATCCATCAAAAGAGAAACATGGATTCTTGCAATAATCTCCAGTATTTTCAAGATTGGGTGTCGTAAACTTGTTTTACTCATTGGGATACATGATTTTGATGTTTGGTTTTGCAAGAAAAGTTTTTCTTTCATTTTCCTTAAAATCAAAGTTTATCCGTCAAAAGTGACAAACATGGATTATTGCAATCATGATTTGGCCCTATAATCATGTTCTCTTGATTTGGATACGTGATATTAATCTTTGGTTTCATAAGAAAAACGTTTCTCTCTTCCATTTTCCTTAGAAACAAAGTTTGTATATTGAAGGAGACAAACATGGATTCTTGTAATATCTATTTCTTTCATGATCAGGTATAATAAACGTGTTCTCCCCATTGGGATACGTGCTATTGATTCTTTGGTTTTGCAACAAAAGTTATTCTTTCCCCTACTTTCCATGAATCTCTTCCATCAGAAGAGACAAACATGGATTCTTGTAATAATCTTTATTTGTTTCATGATTGGGCATCATAAACATGTTCTTCTCATTAGGAAACATGATACTGATGCTTAAATTTACAAGAAAAGCTTTTTTTCCTTCACTTCTTTTAAAGTCAAAGTTTGTCCATCAAAAGAGACAAACATGGATTCTTGTAATAATTTTTTTTATTTTCATGATTTGACACCACAAACATGTTCTCCTTAATAATATACTTGATTTGATGCTTTGGATTGATAAGAAAAGCTTTTTTTTCTTCCATTATGCTGAGAATTAAAGATTGTCTATCAAAAGTGACAAACATGTATTCTTGTAATAATCTCTATTCTTTTCATGATTGCGCATCGTAAACACATTCTCCCCATTGGGATACACGATAACGATGCTTTGATTTTAAAAAAAGGTTTTGTTTCCTTTATACTCCTTAGAATCAAAGCTCATCCAGCAAAAGTGACAGATATGGATTCTTGTAATAATCTCCACTCTTTTCATGATTGGGCATCGTAAGCACATTTTCTTCATTAGGATACATAATATTATGCCTTGATTTTGAAAGAAAAGCTTTTTCTTCTTCTATTTTCCTTAAAATCTAAGTTCATCCATTAAAAGAGACAAACATTGATTCTTATAATAATCTCTATTCTTTTCATAATTAAGCATCGTAAACACTCCTTATTGCCATACACAATGTTGATGCTTTGGTTTTGCAAGAAAAGTTTTTTGTCCTCCATTTTTCATCGAATCAAAGTTTGTTTGCAAAAAGGGACAAACATGGATTCTTTTAATTATCTCTATTCTTTTCATGATTGGGCACCGTAAATACATTCTACTTATTAGGATACATGTATTGATGCTATAGTTTCGAAAGAAAAGCTTTTCTTTCCTTTATGCTCCTTAGAATTAAAGTTTGTCCATAAAAAAAGAAAAATATGGATTCTTGTCATAAGCTCCATTCTTTTCAAGATTTGGCATCATAAAAATATTTTCGTCGATGGGATGCATGATATTGATGCTTTGGTTTTACATGAAAAGCTTTTCTTTTATCCATTTTCCTTAGAATAAAAGTTTGCTCGTTAAAAGAGACAAACATGGATTATTGTAATTATCTCTACTCTTTTCATAATTGGGCATCGTAAACACATTGCCCTCATTAGGATGCATAATATAAATGCTTTGGTTTTAAAAGAAAAGCTTCTATTCCCTTTATTTTTCTCAGAATCTAAGTTTAATCTGTCAAAAAAGACAAAACTCGATTCTTTTAATGATCTCTATTCTTTTCATGATTAGGCATTGTAATATATATTTTTCTCACTGCCATACACGATATTCATGATTTGGTTTTGCAAGAAAAGCTTTTCTTTGCTTCATTTTCTTTAGAATTAAGGTTTGTCTGTCAAAAGGAACAAACATGGATTCTTATAATAATCTCTATTTTTTTTGTGATTGGGCACCACAAACACATTTTCTTTATTGGGATAAATGATATTGATGCTATGGTTTTGAAAGAAAAGATTTTCTTTCCTACATTTTTCTTAGAATCAAAGTTTGTCCATTAAAAAAGGTAAATCAAAGTTTATCCTTCAAAACTGATAAAAAAATTCTTGTAATAATCTCCATTCATTTTCGTGATTGGGCACAATAATCACATTCATCTCATTACCATACATGATATTGATGCTTTGGTTTCACAACAAAAGCTTTTTTTCCTTAATTTTTTTGTAGAATTAACGTTCATCCATCAAAAAGGACAAACATGGATTCTTGTAATAACTTCTTTCTTTTCAAGGATAGGCACTATGAACACATCTCTTCATCGGGATACATGATATTACTGCTTTAGTTTTCAAATAAAAGCTTTTATTTTCCTCTATTTTCATTAGAGTCAAAATTCATCTACCAAAGGAGAGAAACATGGAATCTTGCAATAATCTTCATTTTTTTTATGATTGGGCACTGTAAACACATTTTCTTTAATAGGATGCACAATATTGATGCCTTGTTTTTGCAAGAAAACTTTTTCTTTCCTCCATCTACCTTAAAATCAAAGTTTGTTTGTCAAAAGAAAGAAACAATGATTGTTGTAATAATCTCCATTCTTTTCATGGTTCGACATTGTAAACACATTCTCCTCATTAGGATACATGATATTGATGCTTTGATTTTGTAGGAGAAGCTTTTCCTTCAACCATTTTCCCTAGGGCCAAAGCTCTTCCATCAAAGGAGACAAACATGATTATCTCCATTCTTTTCAAAATTGGGAATTGTGAACATGTTCTTCTCATTATGATACATGATATTGATGCTTTGGTTTTGAAAGAAAAGCTTTTCTTTCTTTTATTTTCCTTAAAAACAAAGTTCATCTGTCGAAAGAGACAGCAATGGATTCTTGTAATTATCTTCATTCCTTTCAAGATTAGGCATAGTAAACACATTCTCTCTATTTGGATACACGATATTGATTCTTTGGTTTCGCAAGAAAAGCTTTTCTTTCCCTCACTTTCCTTGGAATCAAAGCTCATTCATCAAAAGTGACAAACATGGGTTCTTGTAATAATCTTCTTTTTTTCCATGATTAGGCATCTCAAACACGTTGTTCTCATTGAGATAGAAGATATTGATGCTTTGGTCATGCAAGAAAATATTTTTTCCTCCATTTTCCTTAGAATCAAAGTTCATCCATCAAAAGAGACAAACATTCATTCCTACAATAATCTCCTTTCTTTTTAGGATTCAACACTAGAAACGCATTCTACTCATTAGGATACATGTTATTGATGTTTTGGTTTTGTAAGAAAATTTTTTGTTTCCTCTATTTTCCTTAGAATCAAGGTTTATCCCTTAAAAGTGACGAACATAGATTCTTTTAACAATCACCATCTGTTTCATGATTTGACTCCATAAACACATTTTTCTCATTAGGATACATGATATTGATGAATTGGCTTCACAGGGAAAGATTTCTATCCTCTATTTTCCTTAGAACAAAAGATAGTTTGTCAAAAGTGACAAACATGTATCCTTGTAATAATCTCCATTTTTTCCATGGTTGGGCACCGAAAACACATTTCTCTCAATAGGATACACAACACTGATGCTTTGGTTTTAAAGAATAGCTTTGGTTTTAAAGAATAGCTTTTCTTTCCTCCATTTTCCTTAGAACCAAAATTAGTCAATCAAAAGAGACAAACATAGATTCTTGTAATAATCTTCACTTTTTTCATGATTCTCCTTATTGGGATACACAATATTGATGTTTTAATTTTAAAAGAAAAGCTTTTCTCTTTACCATTTTCCTTAGAATCAATGTTCATCCGTAAAAAAAAAAGAAACAGACTCTTGTAATAATCTCCACGCTTTTCATGATTGAGCATCGTAAAATCACTCTCCTTACTGCCATAAATTATATCGATGTTTTGGTTTTGCAAGAAAAGCTTTTCTTTCCTCCATTTTCCTTAGAATCAAAGTTTGTCTGTCAAAATGAACAATCATGAATTCTTATAATAATCTCCATCCTTTTCATGATTGGACACCGCAAACATATACTCTTCGTTAGGATACATGATACTGATGTGATGGTTTTGAAAGAAAAGATTTTCTTTCCTTAATTTTCCTTAGAACTAATGTTTGTCTATCAAAAGAGACAAACATGGATTCATGTATTAATCTCTATTTTTTTCACGATTAGGTACTGTAAGCACATTCTCTTCACTTCCATGCATAATATTGATGCTTTGGTTTTTCAAGAAAGGCTTTCCTTTCCTTTATTTTCCTTAGAATCAAAGCTCATCCATCAAAAGGGACAAACATGGATTCTTGCAATAATCTCTATTCTTTTCTTTATTAGGCACCTTAAACACATCCCTCATGGGATACATGATATTAAACTTCCATTTTGAAAGAATAGCTTTTTTTTCATCCATTTTTCTTAGAATAAAAGTTCATCCATCAAAACTGACAACATGGAGTCTTGTAGTAATATCCATTCTTTTCAATGCTGGGAACTGTAAAATTATTCTACTTATTGGGATACATGACATTGATGCTTTTGTTTTATAGGAAGAGTATTTCTTTGTCAATTTTCCTTAGAAACAAAGTTCATCATTAAAAAGGGCAGACATGGATTCCTGTAATAATCCTTATTCTTTTCATGATTGGGTATCATAAGCACATTTTCCATATTGTGATACATGATTTGGTTTTGCAAGAAAGGCTTTTCTTTCTACTTTTGTTTAGAATGAAAATTAGCCCCTTAAAAGGAATAAACATAGGTTCCTGTAATAATCTATTCTTTTCTTGGTTTGCCACCTTAAACACATTCTCCTTAATGGGATACAAGATACTGATGCTTTGTTTTTGAAAAAAAACTTTGCTTTCCTACATTTTCCATAGAATCAAAGTTCATCCGTTGGAGGGGACAAACATGATTGCTGTCTTAATCTCCATTATTTTCATGATTAGGTGCTGTAAGCACATTCTCCTCATTGTGATCCATGATTTGATCTTGTAAGAAAGGCTTTTCTTTTCGCCTTTGTTTAAAATGAAAGTTGGCCCCTCAAAAGGGACAAACATGGATTCCTATAATAATTTCAATTCTTTTCATGATTGGGCACCATAAGCACATTTTTCTCATTGGGATATATGACATTGATGCTATGGTTTCGAAAGAAAAACGTTTCTTTCCCTCATTTTCCTTAGAATCAAACTTCATCTGTCAAAAAATATAACCTTAGATTCCTGTAATAATCTCTATTCTTTTCAAGTTTAGGCACCACAAACACTTTTTTTTTATTGCCATACACAATATTGATGCTTTGATTTTGCAAGAAAAGCTTTCCTTTCCTCCATTTTCCTTAGAATCAAAGCTAATCCATTAAAAGGGACAAACATAGATTCTTGTGATAACATCTATTTTTTTTCATGATGTGGCACCATAAAAACATTAAAGGCTGGCCATCGTAAACGTATTCTACTTCTTAGGGTACATTTCATTGATGCTTTGCTTTTGCTAGAAGAGTTTTCTTTCTTCCATTTCCCTTAGAATCAAAGTCCATCCATCAAAGGAACAAACATGGATTCTTATAATAATCTCTATTCCTTTTATGATTAGACACCGTAAACATATTTTCTTCATTGGGATACACAATATAGATACATTAGTTCTAAAGGAAAAACTTTTTTTTCTCCATATTCCTTAGAATCATTATTCCTCTGTCAAAGGGGGATAGAGATAGATTCTTGCAATAATCTCCATTCTTTTCATGATTGGGTTCCATAAACATATTTTTCTTATCGGGATGCATGATATTGATGCTATGGTTTCGAAAGAAAAGCTTTTCTTTCTGCTATTTTCCTTAGAGTCAAAGTTCATCTATCAAATGAGATGAACATAGAGTCTTGCAATAATCTCCAATCTTCTCATGATTAGGCACCATAAACACATTCTCCTTTTTGGGGTACACGATACTATTGCTTTGGTTTTGAAACAAACCATTTTTCCACTATGCTTATTAAAATCAATGTTCATCTATCTAAAGAGACAAACGTAGAATCTTGCAATAATCTTAATTTATTTCACGTGTAGTAGTATGAACATGTTCTTCCAATAAGGATATAGGATATTGATTCTTTATTTAACAAAAAGAGCTTTACTACTATTCTCTTTAGAATCAAAGTTCATCCACTGAAAAGGACAAACAAGGATTCTTGTAATAATCTCTATTCTTTTCATGATTAGTTATCATAAACACATTCTCCTCATTGCCATACATGATTTTGATGCTTTGGTTTTGCAAGAAAGGCATTTCTTTCATCCATTTTCCTTAGAATCAGATTCTATCTGCTAAAAAGGACAAATATGGATTCTTATAATAATCTCCATTCGTTTCATGATTCAACAACTTAAACAAATTCTCCTTATTAGGATACACAATTTTGATGCTTTGGCTTTGAAAAAAAGCTTTTCATTTCTCTATTTTCCTCATAATCAAAGTTCCTACATCAAAAGTGACAAACATTGTGTCTTGTAATAATCTCTATTCTTTTCAAGATTAGGCTCTATAAACACATTCTCTTTATTGGGATGCATGATATTGATGCTTTGGTTTTGGAAAAAAGGCTTTTCTTTCCTTTTTTTTCCTTACAATCAAAGTCCATCCGTCAAAGGAACAGATATAGATTCATATAATAATCTCTATTCTTTTCATGATTGGGCATTGTGAACACATTTTCCTCATTGGACACACAAAATGATAGCTTTGGCATTGAAAGAAAAGCTTTTCTTTCCTCTATTTTCCTTAAAATAATAATCTCTATTCTTTGTTTTTGCAAGAAGAGCTTTATTTTCCACTATTCTCTTTAGAATTAAAGTTCATTAATTGAAAGGGAAAAAAAAGGATTCTTGTAATAATCTCCATTGTTTTCATGATTGGGTATCGTAAACACGTTCTCCTTATTGACATACACGATATTGATGCTTTGGTTTTGCAAGAAAAGCATTTCTTTCATCCATTTTCCTTAAAATCAGATTCTGTCTACCAAAAAGGAGAAACATGGATTTTTGTAACAATCTCCATTCATTTCGTGATCTAGCAATGTAAACACATTTTCCTTATTTGGATACACAATTTTGATGCTTTGGCTTCGAAGAAAAAGCTTTTCATTCCTCCATTTTCCTCACAATCAAAGTTCCTGCATCAAAAATGACAAACATGGTGTCTTGTAATAATCTCTATTCTTTTCAAGATTAGGCACTGTAAACACATTTTCCTTATTGGGATACATGATATTAATGCTTTGGTTTTGGAAAAAAAGAAAATTTCTTTCCTCATTTTTCCTTATAATCAAAGTCTGTCCGTCTAAGGAATAAATATAGATTCATATAATAATCTCTATTATTTTCATGATTGGGCATTATAAACACATTCTCCTCATTGGACACATAAAATTAAAGCTTTAGCTTTGAAAGAAAAGTTTTTCATTCTTCCATTTTCCATAGAATCAAAGTGCATCCATCGAAGGAGACAAATAAGAAGTCTTGCAATAATCTTCATTTTTTTTTCTTGATTAGGTATCATAAATGCATTCTACTTATTAGGATGCATGATATCGATGCTATGGTTTCGAAGGAAAGCTTTTCTTTCTTCCATTTTCCTTAGCATAAAAGTTTATCCTTTAAAATAGACAAACATGGACTCTTGTAATAATCTCTATTCTTTTTCATGACTGGGCATTGCAAACACATTCTTCTTACTGCCATACATGATGTTATGCTTTGGTCTTGTAACAAAAGTTTTTTTTTCCTCTATTTTCCTAAGAATCAAAGTTCATCCCTTAGAAGAAACAAACATGGATTCTCATAACAAACTATATATTTTTCAAGATTCAGCACCATAAAAGCATTAAAGGCTAGGCACCGTAGACACATTCTAATTATTAAGATACATGATATTAATACTTTGGATTTATAAGAATAGCTTTTATTTTTTATTTTTTTTTTGGAAACAAAGTTCATCCGTTAAAAAAGAAAACATGGATTCTTGTAATAATTCTATTCTTTTCATGATTGGGCACTATAAACACATTCTCCTTATTGAGATACATGATATTGATCTTTGGCTCTGAAAGAAAAGCTTTTCTTTCCACCATTTTCCTTAGAATCAAAGTTAATCATCAAAAAGGACAAACATGGATTCCCGTATTAATCTCCATTCTTTTCATGATTGAGCATAGAAGCACATTTTTTCATTATGATGCATGATATAGATGATTTGGATTTACAAAAAGAGCTTTTATTTCCACCTTTTAAACAAACATGGATTCTTGTAATAATCTCCATTCGTTTCATGATTAGGCACCATAAACACATTCTCCTTAATGGGATGCAAGACATGGATGCTTTGGTTTTGGAAGAAATCCTTTTCTTTCCTCTATTTTCGATGGAACCAAAGTTCATCTGTTAAAAGAAAAAAACATGAATTCTTGTAATAGTCTCTATTCTTTTCAAGATTAGGCACTGTAAGCATGCTTTCCTCATTGCCATATAAAATATTGATGTTTTAGTTTTGCAAGAAAAGCTTTTCTTTCCTCAATTTTCTTTAAAATCAAAGTTCAACCATCAAAAAAGACAAACATGGATTCCTATAATAATCTCCATTCTTTTCTTTATTGGGCACCTTAAACACATTCCCTCATTGGGATACATGATATTAAACTTTCATTTTGAAGAATAGCTTTTCTTTCATCCATTTTCCTCAGAATAAAAGTTCATCCATTGAAAAAGACAACATGGAGTCTTATAGTAATATCCATTCTTTTCAATGCTGGGAACTATAAAAATATTCTACTTATTAGGATACATGACATTGATGCTTTAGTTTTATGGGAAGAGCATTTTTTGTCCATTTTTCTTAGAATCAAAGTTTAATTATTAAAAGGGATAAACGTGGATTCTTATAATAATCTCTATTCTTTTCATGATTAAGTATCATAAGCATATTCTCCTCATTGTAATACATGACTTGGTTTTATAAGAAAAGCTTTTCTTGCTACCTTTATTTAGAATCAAAATTAGCCCCTTAAAAGGGACAGACATGGATTCTTGTAATAATTTTTATTCTTTTCATGGTTAGGCACCTTCAACACATTCTCCTCAATGGGATACAAGATACTGATGCTTTGTTTTCAAAAAGAGCTTTTCTTTCCTACATTTTCCATAGAATCAAAGTTCATCCATCGGAAGGGACAAACATTATTGCTGTCTTAATCTCCGTTATTTTTGTGATTGGGTACCGTAAGCACTTTCTTCTCTTTATGATAGATGACTTGGTCTTGCAAGAAAGGCTTTTCTTTCTGCCTTTGTTTAAAATCAAAGTTAGCCCCTCAAAAGGGAAAAACATGGATTCCTATAATAATCTCTATTTTTTTCATGATTGGGCACCATAAGCACATTTTTCTCATTGGGATACACAACATTGATCCTATGGTTTTGAAAGAAAAGCTTTCCTTTTCTCCATTTTCCTCAGAATCAAAGTTCATCTATCAAAAAAGATAACCTTGGATTCATGTAATAATCTCTATTCTTTTCAAGATTAGGCACGGTAAACACTTTCTCTTCATTGCCATACACAATATTGATGCTTTAGTTTTGCAAGAAAAGCTTTCCTTTCCTTCATTTTCTTTAGAATCAAAGCTTATCCATTAAAAGGGACAAACATGGATTCTTGTGATAATATCTATTTTTTTCATGATTGAGCACCATAAAAACATTAAAGGCTAGCCATCGTAAACACATTCTACTTCTTGGGGTACATGATATTGATGCTTTGGTTTTGCAAAAAGAGTTTTCTTTCCTCTATTTCTCTTAGAATCAAAGTCCATCCGTCAAAGGAACAAACATGGATTCTTATAATAATCTCCATTCTTTTTATGATTAGATACCGTAAACACATTTTCTTCATTGGGATACACAATATAGATGCTTTAGTTTTGAAGGAAAAACTTTTTTTCCTCCATTTTCCTTAGAATCATTATTCCTTCATCAAAGGGGATAAGCATAGAGTCTTGCAATAATTTCCATTCTTTTCTTGATTGGGTTCCACAAACATATTTTCCTTATCGGGATGCATGATATAATGCTATGATTTTGAAAGAAAAGCTTTTCTTTTTGTCATTTTCCTTAGAATCAAAGTTTATCCATCAAATGAGACAAACATGGAGTCTTGCAATAATCTCCAATCTTCTCATGATTAGGCACCATAAACACATTCTCCTTTTTGGGGCACACGATACTATTGCTTTGGTTTTGAAACAAAGCATTTTTTTTACTATGCTCCTTAGAATCAATGTTCATCTATCCAAGGAGACAAACGCAGAATCTGGTAATAATCTTAATTTGTTTCACATATGGCAATATAAACCTGTTCTTTTAATAAGGATACAGGATATTGATTCTTTGTTTTTGCAAGAAAGGCTTTACTTTCCACTATTGTCCTTAGAATCAAAGTTCATCCACTGAAAAGGACAAACAAGGATTCTTGCAATAATCTCTATTCTTTTCATGATTAGATATCAGAAACATATTCTTCTCATTGCCATACATGATTTTGGTGCTTTGGTTTTGCAAGAAAAGTATTTCTTTCATCCATTTTCCTTAGAATCAGTTTCTATCTGCTAAAAAGGACAAATATAGATTCTTGTAATAATCTCCATTCATTTCATGATTCAGCAACATAAACAAATTCTCCTTATTAGGATACACAATTTTGATGCTTTGGCTTTGAAAAAAAGCTATTCATTCCTCTATTTTCCTCATAATCAAAGTTCCTGCATCGAAAGTTTGTCCTATAATAATCTCTATTCTTTTCAAGATTAGGCATTGTAAACACATTTTCCTTATTGAGATGCATGATATT
>JBBYHO010453800.1:63929-77854 GCA_038382025.1 Adansonia gregorii
TTTGTCCTATAATAATCTCTATTCTTTTCAAGATTAGGCATTGTAAACACATTTTCCTTATTGAGATGCATGATATTGATGCTTTGGTTTTGGAAAAAAAAGTTTTTCTTTCTTCATTTTTCCTCGCAATCAAAGTCCATTCGTTGAAAGGGACAAACAAGGATTATTGAAATAATCTCTATTATTTTCATGTTTAGGCATCATAAACATGTTTTTCTTATTTACATACATGATATTGATGCTTTGGTTTTGCAAGAAAAGCTTTCTTTTCATCAATTTTTCATAGAATCAAAGTTCATTTGTCAAAAGGGATAAATTTGGATTCTTGTAATAATCTCTATCCTCTTTATTGTTCAGCACCATAAACACATTGCCCTTATTAGGATGCATGATTTTGATGCTTCTACTTTGAAAGAAAAGCTTTTCGTTCATCCATCAAAAGAGACAAACATGGAGTCTTGTAATAATCTCTATTCTTTTTATGATTGGGCACCATAAACATATTCTCTTTGTTGGATACACGAAATTGATGCCTTTACTTTGAAAGAAAAGTTTTTCATTCCTCATTTTTACCTCGAATAAATGTTCATCCGTCAAACGAGACAAATATGGAGTCTTGCAATAACCTCTATTTTTTTCATGATTAGGGACTATAAGTATATTCTCATCATTGGGATACATGATATTGCTGCTATGGTTTTAAAAGAAAAGTTTTTCCCTCCTCTATTATTTTTAGAATCAAAGTTCATCCATCAAAAAAGGATAAACATGGATTCTTGTAATAATCTCCATTTTTTTCATGATTGGGCACCATAGGCACATTTTCCTTATTAGGATTCATGATATTGATGCTTCGATTTACGAGTGCCCCTCGAAAGGGATAAACATGGATTCTTGTAGTAATCTTTATTCCTATCCTAATTGGGCACCGTAAACACATTCTCTTTAATGTGGTACACGATATTGAATCTTTAGTTTTGAAAGACAAGCTTTTTTCCCCCATTTTCCATAAAATCAAAATTCGTTTGTTAAAAGAAACAAACATGGATTCTTATAATACTATCCATTCTTTTCAAGATTAGGCACTGTAAGCATGTTCTCCTAATTTCCATACAAAATTTGATCCTTTGGTTTTGTTGGAAAATCTTTTATTTCCTCTTTTTTTTAGAGTCAAAATTTGACCATCAAAAGGGATAGGCATGGATTCTTGTAATAATATCCATTTTTTCATTATTAGGCACTGTAAACATATTCTCCTCATTGGATACATGATCTTGATGCTTTGACTTTGAAAGAAAACCTTTTTATTCCTATATTTATCTTACAATCAAAGTTTATCCTTAAAAAAACAAACATAGAGACTTGTAATAATTGCCATTCTTTTCATGATTGGGCATCGTAAACGCATTCTAGTTATTGGGATACATGATATTGATGCTTTGGTTTTGCAAGAAAAGCTTTTATTTTCTCCATTTTCCTTACAATCAAAGTTCATCCATTGAAAAGGATGAACATGGATACTTTCTAATAATCTCCAATCTTTCCATAATTTGCCACTATAAACACATTTTTCTCATTAGGATACATGATTTTGATGCTTTGGTTTTGAAAAAAAAGCTTTTCTTCCTTCATTTTCCATAGAATCAAAGTTCATCCATTAAAAGAGACAAACATGGAGTCTTGTAATAATCTCTATTCTTTTTATGATTAGGCACCCGTAACCATATTTTCTTGATTGGGATACATGATAGTGGAGCTTTGGCTTTGGAAGAAAAGCCTCTTTTTCCACCATTTTTTTGTAGAATCAAAATTCGTCTATCAAAATAGGCAAACATAGATTCTTCTAATAATCTCTATCTATTTCATGAATAGGCACTGTAAACACGATCCCCTCATAAGGATACATGATATTGATTCTTTTGTTTTGTAAGAAAAGATTTTCTTTCCTCTATTTTCCTTATAAGCAAAGTTCATATATTAAAAGAGACAAATGAGGATTCTTGTAATAATCTCAATTTGCTTCCTAAGTGGGCACTGTAAACACATTCTCTTCATTAGATAAATGAAATTGATCCATTGGCTTTGAAAGAAAAGTTTTTCATTCTCCATTTTCTTAGAATCAAACTTTAACCATCAAAATAGACAAACATGGAGTTTTGTAATAATCTATAGTCTTTTCATGATTAGGCACTGTAAACACATTCTTCTCATTGGGATAAACCTATTAATGCTTTGGTTTTTTAAAAAAAAAGCATTTCTTTCGACCAAGCTCCTTAAAATCAAAGTTCATCTATCTAAAGAGACAAACAAAGATTCTTGTAATAATCTTCATTCATTTCATGTGTGGGCACCATAAACACATTTTCCTTATAAGGATACGCAATATATATTCTTTGGTTTTGCAAGAAAAGCTTTTTGTCCACCATTCTCCTTAAAATCAAAGTTTATCCAATAAATGGGACAAATAAGGATTCTTGTAATAATCTCTATTGCTTTCGAGATTAGGCATCATAAACACATTCTCCTCTTTGCCGTACATGATATTGACGCTTCAATTTTGCAAGAAAAGCTTTTTTTTCTATCATTTTCCTTACAATTAAAGTTCTTTCATAAAAAGGAACAAATATGGATTCTTGTAACAATCTTGATTTTTTTCATAATTAGGCAATGTAAACACATTCTTCTCATTGGGGACACGATATTCATGCTTTGGCTTTAAAAGAAAAGTTTTTCCTTCCTCCATTTTCTTTAAAATCAAAGTTTGTCGATCAAAAAAGACATATATAGAGTCTTATAATAATCTCTAGTCTTTTCATGATTGGGCACTATGAAAACATTTTCCTCATTAGAGTACACAATATTGATGCTTTAGCTTTGAATGAAAAGCATTTCTTTCCACCATGCTCTTTAGAATCATAGTTCATCCGTCTAAAGCGACAAACATAGATTCTTGTAATAATCTCTATTCTTTTCGTGATTTGGTATTGTAAATAGGTGCTCTTATTGCCATACATGATATTGATGCTTTAGTTTTGCAAGAAAATAACATTTATTTCCTGCATTTTCCTTAAAATCAAAGTTCACCCATCAAAAAGGACAAACATGGATTCTTGTTATTATATCTATTCTTTTCATGATTTGGCACTATAAACACATTTTCTTCATTAGGATACATGATTTTGATGCTCTAATTTTAATGAAAAGCTTTTCTTTCTTCCATTTTCCGTAAACTAAAAGTTCATTCATCAAAAGGGAAAAGCATGGATTATTGTAATAAACTCTAATGTTTCCATGATTGGACTTCGTGAACACATTCTTCTTGTTGCCATAATTGATATTTAAGCAATGGTTTTGCAGGAAAAACTTTTGTCCTCCATTTTCCTTAGAATCAAAGTCCATCCGTCAAAATGGACAAACTAGATTCTTATAATAATCACTAGTTTTTTAATCATTGGGATCGTAAACACATTCGCATCAATGCGATACACGGTATTAATACTTTGGTTTTGAAAGAAAACTTTTTTTTTCTCAATTTTCTTTAGAATCAAAGTTCATCTGTTAGAAGAGATAAATTTGGAGTCTTGTAATAATCTCTATTCTTGTCATGGTTGGGCATCATAAACACATTCTCCTTATTGGGATACATGATATTGTTTCCTTGGCTTTGCAAGAAAAGCATTTTTTTCCTTATTTTCCATAGAATCAAAGTATGTCTGTCAAAAGAGTCAAACATAGATTCTTGTAATAATCTCCATCCATTTCACGAATTGGCACTACCAATATGTTCCCCTCATAAGGATACATGACATTAATTCCTTGGTTTTACAAGAATAGCTTTTCTTTCCTTCATTTTTCGTAGAAGCAAAGTTCGTTTGTTAAAAGAGATAAACAAGGATTCTTGTAATAATCTCAATTCTTTTCGTGATTGGGCATCGTAAACATATTCTCTCATTGCCATACAAAATATTGATAACTTGGTTTTGCAAGAAAAGCATTTCTTTGTCCATTTTCCTTAAAATCAAAGTTTATCCATAAAAAAAGACAAACATGGATTCTTGTTATAATTTCATTATTTTGCCGGATAAACACATTCTCCTCATTAGGATACGTGATTCTGATGCGTCAGTTTTGAAAGAAAAGCTTTTCTTTTTTCCACTTTCCTTAGACTAAAAGTTCATCCATTAAAAGAGATAAGCATGGATTATTGATATAACCTCCATTCTTTTCATGATTGGGCTTCGTAAACACGTTATTATTGCTATACAAGATATTGAAACGTTGGTTTTGCAAGATAAACTTTTTTTTCCTTTAATTTCCTTAGAGTCAAAGTTCATCCGTCAAAAGGGACAAACTTAGATTCTTGTAATAATCTCGAGTCTTTTCATAGTTGGACATCGTAAGCACATTCTCCGCATTAGGATACACAACATTAATGCTTTGGTTTTGAAACAAAATCTGTTCTTTCCTTAATTTTTCTTAGAATCATAGTTTATCTATCAAAAGTGAAAACAAAGAGTCCTGTAATAATCTCCATTCCTTTCATGATTTGAAATCGTAAGCATGTTCTCCTCATTATGGTACATGATACTGATTCTTTAGTTTTGCTTGATTTGTATTTTTTCTTTCTTTTTCATCAAAATCAGGGTATATGTGTCAAAAGGGACAAGCATGAATTCTTGCAATACTCTCCATTCTTTTCAAGATTTGGCATTGTATACATGTTACCCTCATTGGGATACATGATATTAATGCTTTGGTTTTCCAACAAAAGCTTCACTTTCCTCTATTTTTCGTAGAATCAAAGTTTGTCTATCAACATAGACAAACATAGACTTCTGTAACAATCTCTATTCTTTTCATGATTAGGCACCTTAAATGCGTTCTACTCATTGGGATGCATGATATTGGTGCTTCATTTTTACAATAAATGCTTTTCTTTACTCCATTTTTCTTAGAATCAAAATTCATCCATCAAGGAGACAAACATGTATTCTTGTAATAATATCCATTCTCTTTATGATTAGTCACTGTAAACACGTTATCTTCATTACCATACAAGATATTAATGCTTTGGATTTGCACGAAAAGCTATTCCTTCCTCTAGTTTCCTTAGAATCAAAATTCATTCATCAAATAGGATAAACATGGATTCTTGTAGTAGTCTCTATTCCTTTCATCAATGGGCATTGTAAAGATGTTTCCCTCACTGGGATACATGTTATTGAAGCTTTGGTTTTGCAAGAAAAGCTTTTTTATCCTTTATTTTCATTAGAATCAAAGTTCTTTCGTCACAAGAGACAAATGTGGATTCCTGGAATAATCTCCATTATTTTCATGCTTCGGTCCCATAAGCACATTTTTCTCATTGGGATAAAGGCTACGATGCTTTTGTTTTGTAGCAAAACAAAAGCATTTCATTCATCCATTTTCCTTAGAATCAAAGTTCATTAGTTGACAAGGACAAACATGGATTCTAGTAATAATCTCTATTTTTTTTTATCATTGGACACTGCAAACACATTCTATTCATTGGGAAACAAGAGACTGAATCTTTGGTTTTACAAGAAAAGCTTTTCTCTCCACTATTTTTCTTAGAATCAAACTTCATCTATCAAAAAAGACAAACATGGATTCTTGTAATAATCTCTATTCATTTCAAGATTAGGCATTATAAACACATTCTCCTCATTACCATACATGATATTAATGGTTTGGTTTTAGTAGAAAAGATTTCCTTTCCTCTATTTTCTTTAAAACCAAAGTTTATTTATCAAAAGGGACAAACATGGATTCTTATAGTAATCTCTAGTCTTTTCATGATTAGGCACTTAAACATATTCTTCTCGTTAGGATACATGCTATTGACTTTTTGGTCTTGAAGGAAAAGCTTTTTTTACCTTCATTTTCCTTAAAATCAAAGTTCATGCATATAAAAAGACAAACTTGGACTCTAGTAATAATCTCCACTCTTTTCATGATTGGGACCATAAACATATTCTCCTTATTTAGATACATGATATTGATTTTTATGGGAAAGCCTTTCTTTCCTCCATTTTCCATAGAGTAAAAATTCATCCATGAATAGAGATAAGCTTTGGATTCGAAAGAAAAACTTTTCTTTCCTCCCTTTTTTTGAGAATCAAAGTTCATTCGTCAAAAGGGACAAACCTAGATTCTTGTAATAATCTATAACCTTTTTATGATTAGGCATCTTAAATACATTCTCTTCATTAGAATACATGATATTGTTTAGGTTTTGAAAGAAAGTTCTTTTTTCCTTCATTTTCCTTAGAATCATAGTTTGTTCATCAGGAGAGAAAAACAAGGAATCTTGGAATAACTTCCATTCTTGTCAAGATTAAGCACCATAAACATGTTCACTTCATTAAAGTACATGATACTGATTCTTTGGTTTTATAGGAAATGTTTTTTTTTCTTTGTTTTTCTCAAAATTAAGGTACATCTATCAAAAGGGACAAACATGGATTCTTGCAATAATCTCCATTCTTATTAAGATTTGGCATTGCAAACATGTTCCCCTCATTGGGATACATGATGTTAATGCATTGATTTACAAGAAAAGCTTCTCTTTCCTTTATTTTTCTTAGAATAAAAATTCATCCATCAAAATAGACAAACATGGGTTCTTGTACTAATCTCCATTTATTTCATGATTGGCCACTTTAAACATATTCTCCTAATTGAGATACACGATATTGATGCTTTGTTTTTGCAAGAAAAGCTTTTATTTTCTCCATTTTCCCTAAAATGATTATTCATCTGTCAATAGATCCAAAAATAGATTCTTTTAATAACTCTATTCTTTTCACAGTTTAACACCATAAAAACATTCCTCTTGTTAGGATACATTGTGTTGATGCTACTATTTTAAAAGAAAAGGTTTTTTTTCCTTAATTTTCCTTAGAATTAAAGTTTGTTCGTCAAAAGAGACAAACTTGGAGTCTTGTATCAATCTCTATTCTTTTCATGGTTGTGCACTATAAACGTATTCTTCTTATTAGGATACATGATATTGGTGCTTTGGCTCTACAAGAAAAGCCTTTCTTTCCTTTATTTTCCATAGAATTAAAGTTTATCCATCAAAGGAGACAAACATAGATTCTTGTAATAATCTCCATTCATTTCATTACTGGGCACTGTAAACATGTTCCCTGCAAAAGGAAATATGATATTGATTCTTCAGTTTTGCAAGAAAAGCTTTTCTTTCTTCCATTTTCCTTAGAAGTAAAGTTCATCTGTCAAAAGAGACAAACAAGGATTCTGCTAATAATTTTGATTCTTCTCATGATTTGGGATACACTATATTAATGCTTTTATTTTGCAAGAAAAGCTTTTTTGCTTTTATTTTCCTTAGAGCTAAAGTTTATTTGTCGAAAAAGGTGGACAGGGATTCTTGTAATTATCTCCATTTCTTTCATGATTGGGCACTGTAAACACGTTTTTCTCATTGCCATACATGATATTAATTGTTTGCTTTACAAGAAAAGCTTTTTTTTCCTCTAATTTCCTTAGAATCAAAGTTTGTCCATAGAATAAGACAAACATGGATTCTTGTACATATGTTTTCAAGTATTTTCATGGTTGCACACTGCACACACATTTTCCTTATTGTGATACATGTTATTGATGCTTTAGTTTTGAAATAAAAGCTTCTCCTTCCTCTATTTTTCGTAGAATCATGATACATTTGTCAAAAGACATGAACTTGGAGTCCTATAATAATCTCTATTTTTTTCATGATCGGCACCGTAAACACATTCTTCTCATTGAGTACACGATATTGATGCTTTGGCTTTGTAGGAAAAGCTTTTCTTTCCAATATTTTCCTTAGAATCAATGTTCATCCATCAAAAGAGGCAAACATAGATTCTTGTAATAATCTCCATTTCTTTGTGATTGGGCACGATAAGGATGTTATCCTCATTGCCACACATGGTATTGATGCTTTGGTTTTGCAAGAAAAGCTATTCTTTCCTCCTTCTTCCTTAGGATCAAAGTTCATCCATAAAAGGAGACAAACATGGATTCATGTAATGACCTCCAGTTTTCCATGACTGGGCACTGTAAACACATTTTTCCTATTGGGATACATGATATTGATGCTTTGTTTTTTAAAGAAAAGCTTTTCTATATTCCACTTTCCATACAATCAAAGTTTATCAATTAAAAGGGAAAAACTTAGATTTTTGTAATAATCTCCAATCTTGTCATGATTAGGCATGGTAAACATATTCTCATCACTGCCATACATGATATTGATGCTTTTGTTTTTGTAGGAAAAGCATTTCTTTGCTTTATTCTCTTTAGAAACAAAGTTTGTCTATTAAAGTGACAAATATGAATTCTTGTAATAATCTCCATTCATTCACGTATGGGCAATCTAAGCATGTTCTCCTCATAAAGATGTACGATATTGATTCTTTGGTTATGCAAGAGAAGTTTTTCTTTCCAGTATTCCTCGTAGAATGAAAATTCATCCGTCAAAAAGGACAAACAAGGATTCTTGTAATAATCTCCATTATTTTTATGATTAGGCACTATAAACATGTTCTCCTCATTGCCATACATGATATTGATGCTTTGGTTTTGCAAGAAAAGCTTTTATTTCCTCAATTCTCCTCAAGATTAAAGTTCATCTATCAAAAGAGATAAAGATGGATTTTCATAATAAATTCCATTTTTTCATAATTCAGCACTAAGAACATATTCTTTTCATTAGGATAAATGATATTGATACTTTGATTATGAAAGAGAAGCTCTTTTTTTCTTTCATTTTCTTTAGAATTAAAGTTATTCTGTCAAATGAGACAAACTTCAAGTCTTATAGTAATCTCCATTCTTTTCATGATTAGGCACTGCAAACACATTTTCCTTGTTAGGATGCATGATATTAATGCTTCAGATTGGTAGGAAAAACCTTTCTTTCCTCTATTTTCCATAGAATCAATGTTTGTCCGTCAAAAGATAACCATGGATTCTTGTAATAATCTCCAATCTTTTATGATTGGGCTTAATAAACACATCATCCTAATTGCCATACATGATATTAATGCTTTGGTTTTGTAGGAAAACTATTTTCCTCCATTTTTCTTATAATTAATGTTCATCCATTAAAAGGGACAACCATAGATTGTTGTAATAATTTCCAGTCTTATCATGATTGGGCATTGTAAACACACTTTTCTTATTGGGATAACTAATATTCATGCCTTGTTTTTGAAAGAAAAGCTTTTCTTTCCTCTATTTTCCTTAGAATCATTGTTCATCCGTTAAAAGAGACAAACATTGGGTCCTATAATAATCTCCATTTTTTTCATAACTAGGCACTGTAAACACATTCTCCCCGTTGGGATACATGATATTAACGTTTTGTTTTTTAGAAGAAAAGCATTTCTTTGCTCTACCTTTCTTAAAATCAAAATTCATTCATTAAAAGTGATAAACAAAAATTTTTGTAATAATCTCTATTCATTTCATGAATGGGCACCACAAATATTTACTCTTTGTAAGGATACATAATATTGATTCTTTGGTTTTGCATGAAAAACTATTTCTTTCCTCCGTTTCCTTATAACCAAATTTCTTTTGTTAGAAGAGACAAACATGGATTTTTGTAATAATCTCGATTTTTTTCTTGACTAGGTATATTAAACACATTCTCTTTATTAGGATACACGATATTGAATCTTTGCTTTTGTAAGAAAAACATTTTTTTCCTCTATTTTTCTTAGAGTCAAAGTTTAACTATAAAAAAAGATGAACATGGATTCTTTAATAATCTCCATTCTTTTCATGGTTTTGCACTATAAGCAAGTTCTCCTCATTGCCATACTGATGCGGACCTTAGGATGAAAAACAAACTAAAACCCAATTGGATGGAATTAGAAACCTAGGATCGTCTTCAAAGTCAAGCAAAGAGAACTTGACCCTAATCAAACCTACTGATCAGAACCAAAGTTATAACATTTTTGATTACCGCAAGTTACCCCGATAAGATTAAATTGAGTTTTTGTTTAAAGAACAAAGAAAAAGTTCTCACAATGTGAAAAAACTCTTAAGTATTTTTTTTCTATTCAAAATTTGCTGAATTACATGAATAAGACCCTGTTATATAAGCCAAAATCTTTAGAACCTTAACTGAATAAGGAAATCCTAATCAATAAGGAAAAGTTTATTCCTAATCCGAATCTGATTAGGACTTATCTAAACAACTTAAAATCCTAAACACAATCCTAATCAATAAAGATAAAGTCTACTCTTTATCATAATCTAATTAGGAATATCTAAATAAATTAAAAACATGAAAAGATAAAAAAATAAAAAAATATGAAATCCTAATCTATAAGCCCATGAATACATGCAAATTGGGCTCCATTCATCTTGGACTTGTGAATTGGGCTCCAAGCTTTATTCATCTTTTCTTTTAGCCTCAACATAATGTAGAAAAGTGATCAATCTTGGCAATGCATTTGATTCATTTTAAACAGCCTCATTTGCTTGCATTTCCATGATTAGTCTTTACAAAGCTTGCTCCATGTGTTTAGTCTTTGCCCTAGTCATTGGACCTCTAATTCCTTACAAAGGATCATAAGAATGGTTGGAAATAGGTGTTTGTGCAAGTTGATCTCCATCATTCCTTCCCTCCTCGAAAGGATTCATCCTTAAATCACCTACATCATACAAAGATAAATCAGTGACATTAAAGGTAGCACTCACATTACCATAGCTGCTTGGCAAATCTGGCTTGTAGGCATTATCATTGATTCTTTCTAACACTTGAAAAGGTCCATCTCCTCTAGGCTATAACTTAGATTTCCTTTGAGCAGGAAACCTCTCTTTACGCAAATGAACCTGGACCTAATCTCCAGGTTTGAAAACAACCTTAACATACCTTTTATTGGTTTGCCTTGCATATTGCTCATTTTTTTATCGATGTTAGCTCGAACCTCGGCATGCAAATCCTTAACAAAATCTGCCTTTTCCTTACCATCCAAATTAGCACGTTCATTAGTAGGCAAAGGTAAAATATCCAAAGGAGTTAAAGGATTAAAGCCATACACAACTTCAAAAGAAAAATAAGAAGTAGTAGAATGAATAGTCCTATTATATGCAAACTCAATATGTGGCAAACATCTTTCCCATTATTTTAAGTTTTTTTGAATGACAGCACATAAAAAAGTAATAAGTGTCCTATTAACTACTTCAGTTTGTCCATCCGTTTGCAGATGTGCAATAGTAGAGAATAAAAGTTAAGTTCCTAACTTATTCCACAAGTACGCCAAAAATGACTTAAGAACTTAACATCCCTATCACTTACTATTGTTCTAGGCAATCCATGCAAACGTACTATCTCTTTAAAGAACAAATTAGCAATATTTGTTGCATCATTAGTTTTTAAACATGCAATGAAATATGCCATCTTACTAAACCGATCAATAATAATAAATATGCTATCCTTATCACTTTAGGACCTAGGCAACCCTAATACAAAATCCATAGATATATCCATCCAAGGTTGACTAGGCACAAGTAAAGGTTTATGTGAACCATGTGGCATTACTTTAGATTTTGCTTCTTTACATATTATGCACTTATCACAAACAAATTGCACATCATATTTCATGTTAGGCCAATAAAAATGTTCATGTGCAGTATATCTAAAGTCTTGTGCACACCCAAATGCCTTATCAAACCACCTCTATATAGGCACACATAATTTATTTTTGTTAAACAAGAATCCATCATGCCTATAATACTCACCTTGTGCACACTTAGAACATGCATTCAATACTTGGCTGAATTCAACGTCATTAACATACAAATCTTTAATAGACTCAAAACCAAATAATTTAGTTTGCGATAAAGTAAGCAATGCATACCTTCTAGACAATGCATCAGCTATAATGTTTTCTTGTCCACTCTTGTACTTAATCATATAATGAAATGTCTCAATAAACTCTAACCATTTGGCATGCCTTTTATTAAGCTTAGCTTATGATTTCAAATGCTTCAAACTCTCATGATTAAAATGGATTATGAATTCCTTTGGCCATAAATAGTGCTACCATGTTTGTAAAGTTCTCACTAATGCATACAGCTCCTTGTCATAAGTAGGATAGTTTAATACTGCCCCACTAAGCTTTTCACTAAAATAAGCAATCAATTTGGAATCTTGCATCAAAATAGCTTTAATTCCAATTCTAGATGTATCACATTCAATCTTAAAAACTTTATCAAAATTAGGCAAACATAGCAAAGGTGCATTAATCAACTTATCTTTCAATGTATTAAAAGCTTTCTCATGCACATCACCCTATTTAAACACATCATTCTTTTTAGCAAGTTCATTTAAAGATGCTATAATAGAACTAAAATCTTTTACAAATCTTTTATAAAAACTTGCTAAACCATGAAAACTCCTTACCTCATTCGCATTCCTAGGTGTTGGCCAATCCTTAATTGCCTTAACCTTATCTTCATCTGCACTTTTTCCATATGAACTTACAATAAAGCCAAGAAAAACAATGGATTCCATGCAAAATGCATATTTCTTAAGATTAGCATACAATTTATGCACTTTTAAAACACTAAAAATAGCATACAAATGTTTAACATGATCGTCCAAATTTTTGCTATACACTAAAATATCATCAAAGTAAACCACAATAAATTTCCCAATGAAAGAACACAAAACATGATTCATCAACCTCATAATTCATCAACCTCATAAAAGTGCTCGGTGCATTAGTTAAATGGCATCATGAACCACTTATATAAATCGTATTTTATCTTAAAAGTAGTTTTCTATTCATTGTCTTCTTTCATGCGAATTTGATAATAGCCATTCTTTAAATCAATTTTAGAAAACATACACGAACCATGCGATTCATCAAGCATATCATCTAACCTAGGAATTGGATGTCTATACTTTATAGTGATTTTATTGATGGCTTAACAATCAACACACATGCACTAGGTTCCATCTTTCTTTGGCACCAAAATCACAGGAACTGAACTTGGGCTAGGACTCTCTCTTATGAATCCCTTTTGTATTAACTCATCCACTTGCCTTTGAATCTCCTTTATCTCCTCAAGATTTGCTCTATATGCTAGTCTATTAGGGATTGATGAACCAGGAATGAAGTCTATTTAATGCTTAATACCTCTGAAAAGAGGTAATTCATATAGTATTTCCTCAGGAAATAAATCTGCAAATTCTTGTAACAAACAAACAACCATACTAGGTAAAGAAGGGTTAAGATAGTTAGTTACTAAATAAACATCCTTGTACAAAAATACAAGTAGTTGCTGCCTTGCCAACATAACGCTCTTAATCTCACTTTTATTTGCAAAAGCCTTAACTCTCTTATTTTTGTCTCTATTTTGCTCTCCACATTTTGAATTTTCTTCCTCATTGCACAATATGATGGTTTTTTTTTACTCTCTTGCACACTTATTTTTTATATCACTCTTTTTTTTTCTCGTGCCCTCATTTTCTTTTTTTTTCATCTTGCACTCTTTAGCTATGCTAATCTGGTCTTCATATGCCTCCAATGGTTTAAAAGGAGTTAATAAAATAACTCGGTTATTCATTACAAAACTATATCTGTTCTTGTAGCCGTCATGAGTAACCTACCTATCGAACTGCCATGGACACCTCAAGAGTAGATGACCAACATGCATTGGTGCAACATCACAAAGAACCTCATCCTTGTAGTTGCCAATAGAGAATGTAACTAACGCTTGCTTTGTCACCTTAACTTCTCCATAATCATTCAACCATTGCAGCTTATACAGTCTTGGATGATTTAATGTAGGTAGCTTTAACTTTTCAACCATCAAGGTACTAGCAACATTAGTGCAACTGCCACTATCAATAATCATGCTACATACCTTTTTATTCA